>PVIC010000404.1:8227-84534 GCA_004025085.1 Thryonomys swinderianus
GAGTTCGATCCCCGGTTACCACATATAATGCTGGGCGTGGTGGCTCACGCCTGTAATCCCAGCACTCGGGAGGCAGAGACAGGAGGATTGCTGAGTTCGCGGTGGCTTGCCTGGGCACCATAGTGAGCTCAGGGCCAGCCTGAACTACAAAGCGAGACCCTGTCTCCAAAAAGCAAAAAAAAAAAAAAAAAAAAAAAAATTACTATTATAAAATAGTAAATCTCATATGTGTCTCATATTTGTGGCTAACATTACATTTCTTCTGGACAGTGTGACTCTAGGGACAGAGCACCAGATGAACTTTATAGTCCTGTGGACTCACACACTGGTGCACAGGTCTAAAAGGGTGGAAAATAAATAAATGAACAAATAAACAAGAAAAGTATCTTGTGAGACAAGCTGAGGCCAAGGAAGTAGCTTCACATCCTGGGTCAGACCACACCTTAAGGACATATTTAAGCAAAGGTATGAAAATTCAGAAAGACCCAGGTGAAAGAAGCTCAAAAGATAGAGCACTGTGAACAGAAACAAAAAGAGAATGCACAGCCCCTAAAATGGCAATAAATCGAAGCTATGAGGAACTGAAAAAAATACGAAGAGCCCTGGAAAAGTGCAGTGGGGTGGCGAAGATCTTAACTGCATGTTGAGGATCAGTAGCGCTAGGATTAGCCTGCAAGAGAAAGGAAAGGAAATCAAAGATAGTGTCTTCATTTGGAGCTTAGACAACTGAGTACCTACATTCAGAATAGACAGAATATTAAGAAAGTGGCATATTTTGGAGAATGGGACATTTAAAGAGTTTGGTTTGGGCAACGTTGCTGAGATTCCCATGGAAGATGTCAGGAAGTCAGTTGAGTTAGTGCTACAGGGCAATGCCAAAGCTGCTACTCTAGATCAGAAGTCATCAGTAGGATATGTTAAGCTATGAGACTGGGTTGAATCCCCAATAGAAGGACTATAGTTGGGCGCTGGCATACTCCAAAACTTAGCCTCAAATTCAGAGAAAAAGTAGCTCGTTGATTAGTCTGAAAAGTGGGCAGTCAACTGAACTCTAAAGATGATAAATTTTATCTGTGTGTGCACTTATGACCTCAAAACAAGGAAATATGTCTCAGGTAGGATAAATCTTATGGATCCTATGCTCCTGGGATAGCAGGATAAGCATAGAGAAAGAACCCCTGGATCTGGGAATGTGGAGTCCTGAAACATCCTCTAGACCACAGTGGGTAAAGTGTTAACAGCTGGCAATAAAGAATGATAAATCTGAGTCACTTATACTCAAATGGATGCACCTTGAGGACAAACTCATAAGTGAAATAAGTGGGACACAGATGTGCAAACACTGTATCATTTCTCTGGTATGAGAAACTGAAGATATAAATGAATTCTAAAATGTATGATAGGTATTGTGAAATAGGAAGAAAATGTTCAAAGGGAAAAAGGGGTAGAGGCCAGTAAAGAAGGGTAGGAAAAAGTTTGGTGGTAAAAGAAAAAGGAAACAAAACTTATGTATATAGGGGGCAGGAAGGTGTAGGGAGAGCAGGGAATGGGAAAAAATGAGAATCAAGATGTGTCATGGGCTGGTACAAACCCTCAGAGTTGAATGTGATCATAAAATGCACCATCATAATGTCTATATAAAATCAAATCAATTTTTAAAAATCAGATGGCGAACATAGTGTATAGATTTAATAGAATATGTGTGATGAAAAAAAGTGGACAGATCAGTTAGAAATAGCCCTCCAGGGCCTAAATCCTCTGCAAAGAAAGAAGTTTGTTCAGAGAAGGAGAGCTGAAGTTGGCAAGGAAAGTAAGTCCACGACAGTGTCTTCTTAATGTGAGAGGTATTGCAATATTTAAGTGAAGTGAATATGACCGAGTAGAAATTAATGAAGCCTGCAATGTTTTTGAGAGGAAGAGAGAGAAATATAAAGTGCTTGCTGCAGGTTTTGGGGAAACCAAAGAGAGATGAATCCATAGAATATTATGAGAGCAATTTTTAGAATGAACATGAACTCTGCACTCGCAGTAATATGTACAGGTAGACTGGAGCATTTAAGGAGGGAAGACTAAAAAAACTTCACAAAGTCATTTCCATTTTCTAAGTGAAATATAAGTGAAGTATATAAGCTGAGTGTGAGAGTCATGGAGGAAGTTGGGAGTTTCAGGAGAAAATAGAAGCACTGAAAGTCATTTTCAAAGTTGGGGAAATGAATATGCTAAATGCAGAATGAATAAACATGAAGTGCTGAGTTTACATTTCAAACATATAGCCCTGAAATCTAACTGCAATGGACTGACACTAGGAAAGTCACTTCCCTTCTCTGAGTCTCCCTGGTTTCATTATCAGTCACATGATGTTGATGTTAGCCTCAAAGTGAAGATGTTACAATTAGACAGTGTCATGAATGTTGTTCTACGTCACACAATGTCTCATAGAAGACCTCAGTGAAAGTGACAGGGTAAGAAAATAAAAGAAGAAAGTGAGAAAAGGATGAGGAAAAGCATCATATGAGGGCACAGTCATCGCCAGGCTGACCAGAGGGAGCCCCCTTTTCAAAAGCAGCCCTAAAGAGTGGCAAAGGAAATAATTCTGGAATTGATTAATCCTGGTTCTCAAGTCCTGCTGCCTCCATGGGCTGGCTGCAGTCTCTGATGAGAATCCCACAAATATTAACAAATCTCGCTATTCTCATATTCTTTTTTTAAGTTTATTTTTATCTTTATTGGGACACTGTATATACACATCATAATCACACACAATATTGGGAATTTGTACCAGTATGACATGATTTAATTCTCATTTTTTCCCATTCCCCTACTCACCCTGCAACCTCCCACCCCCTAAATACATAGCTTTGCTTCCCTTCTTTTATTACCATCACATTTTTTCTTTACCCCTCATTACTCACTCCTCCACAATTTCCTTTGAATATTTTCTATTTCATAATATCCATCATACATTCTAGATATTCTTATATTCTTTATCACACAGAACACTAAATCTGTACAAGCTCTTTGCTTCCTAGAAATAATATCAAGCAGGGACAATAAAATACAGTAGGTTGAATGTACAGAGATTCAGGGATTTGAAGCATTACCATAGAGTCCAGTGATTGACTTCTTTCCATCTATAAACTCTAGGTGAATGCATAAACTAACTGGAGTACTAGCTACATACTAGGCTCAGGGCTCTCACAATAGAGGAACAAGAAGACTACAAAAATCTGGGGCTTAGAGTGACATATGTGCACCCATGCTCATAGCAGCTCAGTGTGTGATAGTTCAGTCTTGGGAATAACCGAGATGCCCATCAGCTGGAGAATGGATAGAGGATGTGGTTCTTCTATAAAATGGAGTATTACTCTGCCATAATGAATGATAAGTTTGAGTCATTTATACTCAAATGGATGTACCTTTAGGACATACTCATAAGTGAAATAAACAGGTCACAGATCTGTAAATATTGTATCTTTTCTCTAGTATGAGAAACTGAAGATGTAAATGAGCTCTAGAAGATATGGTAGATATTGTGAAATATAAAATATTCAAAAGGAAATGGGGTGTAGGGGTAACAAGGGGAAGAAAAATGTGATGGTAATTTTAAAAAGGGAAACAAAGCTTATGTGTATAGGGGGTGGGAGTTGTAGGGTGGGTGGGGGAAGGAAAAAAATGAGAATTAAATTGCATAATATACTAGTACAAATTCTCAATGTTGTGTGTGATCCTGATGTGTATATATAATGTACCAATAAAAATTAAAAAATTTTTTAAAAATAAAATTTTTAAAAAATCTGGGGCTGACAGTATGCAGCTTTCAGGCCTTTTTGCATGGAGTACTGGGTAGAAACAGATTTAAACCTGCTGAGTCTGAGTCCAGTGCTCTTCTCTTTATTTGAATCTGCTTTTGTTCCATATTTTGCTGTCTCTGCACCCTCAGTTCCATATTTCTACTGGTGGATAGGAGCTTATACTCCTCTTGGGAAAGTAATCTGCCTGAGAGGTTGATGCATGCTGATTGTGACAAGATGGGGAACTATCGTTTTCCAAAAGAACATCCAAGAAAGTTTCCAATTTTATGGTATTACTAGCCTTCGGGCTTGGTCAACTAGATCCCTGGATGGAATGGAAGCTATTATGACCCACGATATAGACTCTGAATGTGGAGGCTGTAAGACTAATCCATGTTTTAAAAATGGCTGTTGTTGAAATGTTTCAGGTGTGGACAAGATGGCCATCAATGTCTCCTACCCTCTAAATATATCTGAAGCAATGCACTATGAGTCAGCTGGCTATACTGTTCTGCGGATACTACCATTGGTGATACTCACAGTCACCTGTGTCCTGGGCCTTCTGGGAAATGGACTGGTAATCTGGGTGGCTGGATTCCGGATGGCACACACAGTTACGACCATCTGTTATTTGAACTTGGCCCTAGCCGACTTCTCTTTCAGTGTCACCCTACCATTCCTAATTGTCTCCATGGCCATGAGAGGACAATGGACTTCTGGCTGGTTCCTGTGCAAATTAGTTTACACTGTGACAGAAATAAACCTTTATGGAAGTGTCTTTCTAATTGGTCACATTGCTCTGGATCGTTGTATTTGTGTCTTGCACCCAATGTGGGCCCAGAACCACCGCACTGTGAGCCTGTCCAAGAAAGTCATCACTGGCATCTGGATTCTTGCCCTAGTGCTTACCTTGCCCACTTTAATCTTCTTGACCACAGTGAGTGATATGAATGGAAATACATACTGTACCTTCTCCTATGCATCCTGGGGAGATACTGCTGAGAAGAGACTGAAAGTGGCCATCTCCATGTTGACAGCCAGAGGCATCATCCGGTTCATTATTGGCTTCAGCATGCCCATGTCCATGGTGGTCATCTGCTATGGCCTCATTACTGCCAAGATTCACAGAACAGGCATAATGAATTCCAGCCGTCCGTTTCGCGTCCTCACTGCTGTTGTAGCTTCCTTCTTCATTTGCTGGTTCCCCTATCAACTGGTTGCCCTTCTAAGGACTGCCTGGGTAAAAGATAGGTCTAAGTACAAAATGCTTGCTGTCTTAATAAACCCAACAATGTCCCTTGCCTTCTTCAACAGCTGCATCAACCCAATACTTTATGTTTTCGTGGGGCGGGATTTCCGAGAGACACTGATACACACCCTCCCTGCCAGTCTGGAGAGAGCACTAAGAGAGGACTTAACCCCAACCAGTGACTCAGCTACCAGTTCTGCTGCACCTCCTGCAGAGGTCCAGTTAATGCCAATGTGAAGGGTATTCAGCTTCACCTCTTGTCCAACCTTGATCCCACCTCTGGTTTTATTTCACTTGGATCTATCCCATTGAATGTTTGCTCTGGGAAAACATTCCTGTGCCATCTAATTTGTAGAAAGAAAAAAAGGACTTAGGTTCCTATTGATGGTGGTGGTGGTGGTGGTGGTGGTGGTGGTGGTGTGTGTGTGTATGTGTGTGTGTGTGTGATCAGCATGTGTGCTACACTAAGTGGTACTAGGAAGAGTATAAGAAATAAATAAATGATGTGGATTTGTTAGGCTTAGAAAATATAGGGTACATTAAAAATAAAACTTTATTATTTCACCATTTGTAAAATGTTTGCTGCAGTTTTGAAAATATAAATTAGTTCTAATATTTGAACACCAAGGAAATTTTCAATTATAATCAGCTACTGAAGTATCTGAAAGATAGTGATACCATGTACATGTACATATTTCCAAAGTTGAATGTGATCATAATACATATCTAAAATGTACCACTAAACTCATAAAGGAAAAAAATTTTTAAACATTCTTGTTTGATATATTACATGGACTGAAAGAAATTAAATCTAGTTTGTTAGATCGTGCTTACACACATACACAAATTCTAATTTACTCATGACTGACAAAGTCAATAGAAAGTATGAGTAAGGATCTACATAAATAGCGAAGAAATGGGAAAGCACAAAAGAAGTAGTTTTTTGGGGCAAGAATTTAGCTCAAGTAGTACCACACCTACCTTGGGAGCCTGGAGCCTGAGTTTGATCCCCAGTACCACACACATACAAAAAAAGCAGTTTTTTTTTTCCTGAGAAAACATGTAAGTATTCTGGGGGTTCTGTCTTTTAAATTTTATTTTACTAGTACATTTGTGCAATACATATTTTTTACATTCCTTGTGGGAATTCAGGACATGTACATAATATACCTTAATTCATTTTCTTACCCCCTTTCCCTTCCTTCCCTCTTCATCTACCCGTCTCCATCAAAACTCCTTTTTTGCTCCTTATCACTTTCCTTCCTCCATTCATCTCTTGACCTCCTCTACCTCTAAAAAAAAAAAAAAAAACCTATCTCCCTACTTCCTATAATCTATTTCTTATTTTGATCTTTGTTTTTACTTTGGGTTGTTTATACATCATGTTACAGTGATACGTTTATAGCAACAACTTATCTAAGTTTATAGCAACACAATTCCTAAAATGGGGACAGACGTGTGAAATCAGTCTTCTAAACTTTCACAGCAAAACGCTAGAAAAAGATCAAATTAAACCCAAAGGATGTATAAGGAAATAAAAAAAAACAAAGTAGAAAACACTCAGAAGAGATATATAAAGTTCACAATTCAGCTGGGCATGGTGGCTCACGCCTGTAATCCCAGCACTCGGGAGGCAGAGACAGGAGGATTGCTAAGTTCGAGGCTTGCCTGGGCTCCATAGTGAGCTCAGGGCCAGCCTGAACTAAAAAGCGAGACCCTGTCCCAAAAAAAGAAAAAAAAAAAAAAGTTCACAATTCAGGGATCCACTGCACTGACAATCATTTTGCCTTTCACTCAACTTTCCTATATCCCTGGAACTCTTTAGTATAAAACAGTAGTAGATATACTGTCTCAATTCTTGTATAGCCACTGGCATCTTCAAGCCACCAGACTCTCCCATAAACAGGCCCATGGGCCCCATTCAGAACTTCCCAGAAACCTAATTGAAACACAGCGCCCCAGTGTTCAGACTCAGGCCACAGGACCCCGCATGACTAACCTGGACGACGAATCCCTGGCCCCGCCCTTGGTGACCACACCCGCTGTACCCTCGGCCAACAGCCATTCCAAGGTCTCTCCCGGGCTGCGCGCAGCCTAGACTCCACTCTGTCACTGCCAATGGAAGCCCTCTCGCCCTCTTCCCTATGCCAGGAAGTCTGCCCCGGCCACCGCAAACGACCCCACACCCGCAGGCACCAGTAAACAACCCGTCACCAGCACCCACCACAAAACACATCTCGAACTACCAAACCCCAAGGACGCCTCAGAAATCCAGGGGCATTGCCCACAACTCACACCTGTGCAGGAAGCCATCGTACGTCACTTCCGCTGCTGCTCCTGACGCCTGTGCAGCAGGGCGGGGCTCTCGGGTGGTTTCCTACATCTCTCCCCACTTCAGCCCTGATCTGTGGGGGAAATATGGCCTCCGAACATGGCTGTGCCCGTTGTACCACATCGTGCTGGGAACCGCCATTTTGAATATTACGTCCCACGGAAAGCAAGACAAGTCATTCTAGGAAGCGAATTCTGCTCACCAAGCGCAGTAAAACCGATGTTTTCTGAGTGTTTGGATGTTCCTGATCCCAAGTACCTGCATGTCTGAAACCTCTCACAGTGTACAACACATGCTTATTTACTTCTCAGTACCAGCACCTGGTCTTCCAACCTGTACCTGTGCTAGGATAGTTTCTTGATTCTAATCTTTTGACAGTTCTGACTTGTAATTTTCAGTATCTCTGTTTACATTGAAAGTACTTTATGCTTTCTCAGCTGCTACTGGTGGAAGGGAAGATAATTCACTCTTTACTGAGAAATGGCAAAGGGTTAAAATCAAGAAAGTACCATAATATTGAACAAAGTGGACTTTCACAAAATTTAAAGGTTTTTTTTTTTTTTTGAGACAGGGTCTTGCTATGTAGTTCAGGCTAGCCCTGAACTCACTATGTTCAGGCAAGCCTCGAACTCACAGCAATACTCCCGCCTCTGCCTCCCCAGTACTGAGATTACAGGTGTGAGTCACCATGCCTGGCATTGTGGTGTGTGGTTACTGGGGATCAAACTCGAGACCTTGCGTTTGCGAGACAGATGCTGGAACCACTGAGCTAAATCCCCTGCCAAGGCATATTCTTCTTGATAAAATCCTTCTAATTTAGAAAGAATGATAAAAATTAGAAAGTCACTGTCATAAAACACCTACTGAAAAAATTCACTGAGGCATGAATCTTTAAGCAATGCTAGAAGAAAGATTTAAAAAATATGAGTTAAAATGTCTTTCAACTGAAAACAAGCAGTTGCAATTTAAGCAAGAAAACAAACTTAGTAGTGCTAATGCAGTTTAAGTTGCTATTGTCAGAAAGCAAAAATAGCTAGTGCTGGTAAAGACATGAAATAAAAATGAAACCACCATACCAGCGAGATAGCTGCATACCCATGATTTTGCATATACAAAAGCTTAAATGTGGGCCGGAGGGTTAGCTCAGTGGTTCCGGTGCCTGCCTTGCAAGCGCAAGGTCCTGAGTTCGATCCGTAGTAACCACATACAATGCTGGGCGTAGTGACTCACGCCCACCAGCAATCAACACCACATACCACAGTGCCAGGCATGGTGGCTCACGCCTGTCATCCCAGCACTCAGGAGGCAGAGACAGAAGGATTGCTGAGTTCGAAGCTTGCCTGGACTACATAGTGAGCTCAGAGTCAGCCTACACTACAAAATGAGACCCTGTCTCAAAGAAAGAAAAAAAAAAAGCTTAAATGTAAAGTCAACCTGGGTGCCCATCAAGAGACAAATGGATAAAGTACTGTGTATATGCACACAATGAGATAGTGACCAAAAATAAAAATGAAATCCTATAATTTACAACAAAATGAATCCAGCTCTAAGGTATTATGTTAAGCTAGACACAGACAGACAAGTCCCACATGTTACTGTCTGTACTATGTGGGAGTTGAAAATTGCCAGTGGTATAAGTAAAATTATGATTATTACAGGTTCAGAAAAGAATAAAGGTGATAATAGTTTAATAATAACAACAAAGAACAAAGAAATTTTCCTGAATGGTTGAACAGTTCTGTATTTGAATTATGTCCAGTGGTTATACGATGCTATTTTTCAGTCAAAATATTATAGAGCTATTCATCAAACTAATGAAGTGACTCAGGCACAATCCTGTGTATTTCTAATTCCAGCTACTTAGCAGGAAATGGCACAGGGATCAAAAGATTGGGAGCAATCTGGACAACTTAGAATGACTGTCTCAAAATCAATTTAAAAAATAAAGGTGGTGGCGGATTGTCTCAGTTACTTTCCTTATTGCTGAGACAAAATAGCTACCCACGTAATGAAAATGCTCCCATGATAGACATTTGAGGATTCGTAAGCTATTAACAAGCTTATTTGTTGGCACTCTTGGTGACAAGGCTTATGGATGCCTGGCTACTGTGGTTCTGAGGCTGCTGGTTTTTCAGCATTAGTAGAGTTGACAAGAGGTGAATGGTAGTAAACCATGGAAGTGAACTTTGATAATTTTGACAGTGTGTATGTTGCTTTTATGGAAGAATGGATTAACAAATTTCCTCACTGGGCTATTCTGGAAGTTCTATCTCCCACATCAATTGTCTCTGCACAGTAATCTTATAGAAGTCATTAATTTTCCAGGTAAATACTCCAAATTTTATAATCTTCAAATGACCTTCCACAAGTTATAGTTGTAGTTGCTGCAAAACCATACACTACTGCATCCATATGAATGATGGCCCCAGTAAAACACTAAAAACTCCAACATATCTCCACATTATCTCTATCCATACTTCCCTCCCTGCTTCTAAAATATTTCAAAGGGAAAATATAACAAGCAAACATTACACAGTCTGCTGTTGATGTGATTGCACACCTGTCTTGTGACTGAAGCCCAAAGCCTCTACACAGCTCAGTTAATACCACAGAAATCTTCTTGGATTGGGGATTTAGCTCAGTGGAGCCACACCTGCCTCATAAATGCAAGGTCCTGAGTTTCAACTCTAGTACCAGAAAACGAATCTTACCACATGCATGTTATAGATGTCTTCTGTGTTCTAGAGGTTCTCACATTCTAGAATGAATAATTGAATAATTATGATGGAGACCATGAGCAATTTTTAATTACTCTTTTGAGCAATTAGAGCAGTACTTTGTTGCTCAAAGATCTTGAAACATCAATAGGAAGGGGCTGATGGTGGGAAAACAGGATGCCAAAGAAGTAGTCATATGCTGCAGCCATAGGTGAGATTTGAAAAAGGCAGTATTACAAATGGTAAAAAAAGAATTTAGAAATAAAATGAAATGAAAGTGCTAGGTAGAAGCAGGATGGTTTGAGGGCCTTTGTCCCAGGAGAGAATCTATGGGTGTTGCTACTGTTGTAAATATACTTCACTGCCTGATGGTGTCTCTATAGGTGGAGTACCATGTGGACACTAGTAAGCTATTTTTTCAGGTGAACTTTGAGTTCTGTCAAAGGAAGAGTTAAGACAAAACATGGAACTTCGCCATGGAGATACCTAGAGGTCACTTACTGGAATTGCTCCATGGATGGGTTGGGGGGATTTATATGATCATTTGTCTCTTTTCAAAGTTTATGATTTACATGCTATTGTCCTTGTGCAGCTCCTGACTTGGGGCATGGAGCTCACTAGTAGAGCTCTTTTCTAGTATTCACAAGGCCATAAGTTCAATGCATAATTGAAAGGACAAAATGTCAATGTAAAACTGAGAAAAAGATTGCAATGGACAAGCTAAAAACACACAAATATTGATGATTTCTGCAGAAGATGCCAATCTCTTGCTCAGTTCTATGATGCAAGGTGAGAAGAAGGACTTGGGACAGAATTAAAG
Organism: Thryonomys swinderianus; assembly: GCA_004025085.1. NCBI lineage: Eukaryota > Metazoa > Chordata > Mammalia > Rodentia > Thryonomyidae > Thryonomys > Thryonomys swinderianus. The sequence continues at coordinate 19,137 of PVIC010000404.1, forward strand.
AAATGGGAAGCTGGGATGGTCAAAGCTGAGCAAGCAGCAAAGACTTTAAACAGCCAGAGCCACTGATATTTATTGGTGACTCAATCATTCATTAAGTTAGGGTGAGGAAACTGTGTGGTTGCTAGGGATGAGTTGCTGACATAAGCTTGTAAAAAAGACAGAGCAGTGTTAGAGAGAAAACAGACAAAATATGGGTTGTGATTAACAATTAACCTTGTCTTTTCAGCTAAGAATGTTTTAATTCTGGGAACAGAATTTGGATAAGAGTCACTCTTATGTTGGCTGTTGTGTTATCTCACATTGAGCCCCACAGCTTCTGGGTTGTTTCTCTGGCCCCTGTTGTGGCTATTGGTGGAGGGATGGTGCTGATTCATGCAACATCTACAATGGTCCTATGAGTTACATAAGCTTCAGTCAGACTCACTTTTTAAAACAAGCCAATTGTGGAGTTAAATCTTTACAAATTGCACTGCTAATAGTCTGCTTTGGACTATTCAAGATAGTCCCCACACACAAATCCAGCTTTCTTAATAGGGTTTAAATTTTATTTAATATGAGTTAATTTCTAGTTATAAAAGTTTACTTTGATAATTTTGTGGCTATGCATGTTGCTTGTATGGAAAACTGGATTGAAAGATACCCTCTGTATGATTCTGAAAGTCTCCCTAGTCACCTCATTTGTTTTTTCAAAATAATTACACACAGTAAAATTCACCAAGTTTACAAGTAAAAATCCAATCTTCAATGCTAAAATGCTTTTCATGGGTTATAGTACTGGGTGGTACAAAAGTTGTTAATTATTTACAATAAACAAGACTACATCCAATTTAATAATTGCCCTAATCAATCAGTAAAATTGTAACATATCTCAAAATTATTTTTTACAAAGTCACTATCATGAGTCCACAAATATTTCAGAGGATAAAACATAACCAGCAAACATCAAGATAATGCTGACTCACAGTGATCTGTTTATTTAGCCATACATCTTCCTTCTGAGTAAAACTGAAATCCAAAACATGGCTCAGTCAATGTCATTCCAATTCCTTTGTGTTCATATGTTGGGTATATCTCTCCTCTTCTGAATAGCCATACACTTTTCTTGAAAAATGAAACCACTGAAAGTGAAATTACTGTAGACATGGTAGTCCATAAACTTGGACTAAAATTAACGATATCAATAAGAATGACAAGGCTGAAAGGGCAACTAGAAGAAGGGAAGGGGATTAAAGAAACAAGCTGTATTATGTACTTTTAGCAGCTCCCTAAAATGAATGTAAAACACATTATGAGGTGAAATGGCAAATATATGCCAGTAAAAAAATGAATGAAGTGACCCACAATTGGAGACTGGGTTTTAGTCATTTAAGAGCAGAAAGCTGGTGCTTGAGGCCCTCGGAGCAATAGTATCAGGGGACCAAGTGTGGGATAACAGGCTACTAGAAAGCTGATGGTATGTTGCAGCCAGAGGCCAAATTTTAAAACAGCGTCATAAATTGCAAGGATGGAATTGCTGGAATAGAACAAAATGAAGGTACTTGTTAGAAGCAGAATGGTCCCAGTGGCTCTTGCCTCAGGGGAGAATCTGTGGCAATTCCCCACAGTGTGAATATGCTTCACTCGGTGGTGGTGTCTGTGGAGGAGAAGTACCATGTAGACACTGGCCCAGGCCATAAATACTAAGAACACCAGATCTGGCAACATCATTATAATTGGTAACTTTGCATCAGTTACTGTGGGACTTACAGAAGAGCATAGTCCGTAGCTTTTTATCTTGGTAGAATTGTGAATAACCTGAAGGCCCTTGATGTGTATTGGAATAAAAATATTTATCAACAAATTGAAGATCCAGCACAGAACACACGCAAAACTAACCTTCTTCCAAGCCCATTCTTTGGGCCCCAGCCACCCTGCAGCTCTGGGGCTGATGGTGATGGCCTGAAAGTTGCTCAGGAGGCAAGAAGTGCACAGAGAAAGGCCTCGGGCCACCCTGTGGGTATAATAGACCAGTTTGCACCCCGCGTTTCCCAGGATGGGTGTCATTCCCCAGACTAGCATCATGTGGGGAATCCCCTTGGAGAGAAGGACCAAGAAGTTGGCCACAGCCATGTGGGTGAGAATCAGGTGTGTGGGTCTTGGTGCACGGCCAGTACAGGATGTGGGGGCATAAGCTGAGAGCAGAAAGGTGTTCCCCACCACCCCAATCCCAGTCTGGGCCAGGAAAAGTAGCCCCAAGATAAGATCTCGAGGAGTCATTCTCATGAGATCACAGGAAGAAGTTTTTCAGAATAGCCATTCAGGAAGCCATGGAGTTAGAACCCAGTGCCAATTTTTCCAGTGTTTTCAGTTCTGATAGGAACTGCGGGTTTATCGTGGATGCTCTTGTTTGAGGAGAGTGGTTGTATTTGTGGGGAGGAATCCCCTCAGTACTGAATTCATAATTGCAACTTCGACATCCCAGCTTACCTCATTTATTTTTATGTTCACATAGTCATGCTAAGTGGTTCACTGTTCAGTCTATCATCTCTGAAATCATTCAGCTTCATGTCCAGGGCACAGTCCTCAGGTAAAGTCTTATCTCTAATATTAAAATGTTTTCTTGAATAGTCATTACAGGTGAGAACAGGTTGTCATTCTTCAAATTAATTTACCTGGGTCATTGTTGAAAGGGCTCAGAGCCTAATGTGGGAGACACCTGAATATGATGAGAATACAGTGGAAATCATACCATGAATACCACTGTCACTGGTGCTGTGATGCCATCACATATTGTAGCACTTACACTGTGGTAATGCATAGGAATTTAATTACATTATTAATTTCACAAAGAGTCTTTGTAAATTATTATATTAATATGTTTATACCATTAGAGCAAAATAATAAAAAGATATATATGTAGGAAAGTGTGACTGTCTCTGTCTGAGGTCAGCACAGCAAATAGGAGAGTGACACAAAGACAAACAGTCGAATATGGGCCAAGGACATAGGAAACCTCTCGGCTGAAGGCTCGCCCCCACCTCCATATCCAGAGGCCAAGATCAGACCTACACCCAGCACTAATCCCACTCTGGAATTGACAGCATTACCCAGCACACTGTTGGCCTCAGACTTGGACATTACCAAAGAACTGTGGGCACTGGAGAAATTTTATTGCTTTCCATTTTTTTGTCTGGATATTTTTCTCATGGTGATTTAAGTTTTTTACTACTATTACTTCTTTTTCTTTTGATCATCTTGTTTCTCTATTTCCTCAAGGATCTTTCTTGATTTTTTTATGTTTTCATACAAGTGAACATAGATTCTACTCTTTCTGGTTCACTTGGCTATTCTTTTGCTTTTTATTCATTCTTTCTTTCTTGTCCTCTTCTCCAGGGTCCCACAGCATGAGTGACCATCTTTTACCCTCTATCATTGCTTCTACTATATTTCTTTTTATTTATCTCTGTGTTATGTTCTCTATCCCTCTAAAAGTCTACACACACACACACACACACACACACACACACACAGAGGAAACTTGCTGCATACAAGTTACTGGTTTATGTTGGATTGTGTTATAAAACTGCAGCTCTTGCTCTTGTGGTTAAAGGTATCAAATTAATAGATACTACAGATTGTCAGTTTCTAGGCTGTGTTTGATGCTCTTGTTATTGCTAATTGTACTACTTTAACCAGGATGTCATACCCCTTGTAATCAGCTGTATTCCTTTTACTATAACATGGTGATTATCTTGGGTCATAGCCATCACCATAGTCCAGTACCAAAGGACTGGGTCCTGACCCAAATAGCAACTTCTCATCCCTAGTAAATTGGTAAGGTAGAATCTTGGAACAAACACAAAGACCAAGAACAAGGTACATCCAGCAGACTTCTCTGAGAAATAGACATTTCTTAGGTCAGACCTGATACTAGTTAAAAAGTTATCTATCATAAGAAATTTACAATCATCAACACAGAAAACAAATTAAAATAAAAAATTGAAAATGACAAGATGCAGAAGCAAAATGCTATCCAAGTCTTCCAGCTCATCTAGGACAAATCAATGGCCAACAAAATGAGGAAATCATGTATGCCCTTGTTCATAGCAGCTCAGTTCATGATAGCTCAATCTTGGAAACAACCCAAATAAATGCCCATCAACTAGACACTGGATAAAGAAGGTGTGTTTTTTTTTAATAAAATGGAGTATTATTCTGCCATAAAGAATGACAAGATCGATTCATTTATGTGCAAATGGAGACACCTGGAGGATATACTAATAAGTGAAATAAATAGATCACAGATAGGCAAATACGGATCTTCTCTTTGATATGAACACCTATAGATGCAAATGAGCTCTAGAAAGTATGACAGTTTTTATAGAGTGGGAAATTTCTATAGGAAATTTGGTGTGGGAATGTAATGAGGGGAAGGAATAAATATGGTTCAGAAAGAAAATAAAAGAGTATATATAAAGGGGGTGGGGAGGTGTGGATGGGTAGGGATATGGGTAAAAATGAGAATTAACTTGTGTCATATACTGGTACAAATTCCCCAATGTGATATGTGATTGTGAGATGTATATAAAGTGTACCAATAAAGAATTCAATTAAAAAATTAGGAAATCAGAACCAACTCACCTGAACTTTCTGAAATGATAGCAGCAGAAGCAAAAAATAAATATTAACCAAAATACAGATGCATGAGGATATAGAGAAATCAGATTAGAAGTAATTTTCCAAGTAAAACTTGAGGTGGTGATCAGTGAATTTAACATAGACACATAGGAGCTGGAGATTTAGCTCAGTGCCTGCCTAGCAAGCACAAGGTCCCTGGTTCGATTCTGGTAACCACATACAATGATATGATATTGGGTGTGGTGACTCACGTCCACCAGCAATCAGTACCACACCCCACAATGCTGGGCATGGTGGCTCACTCCTGTAATCCCAGTAGTCAGGAGGCAGAGGCAGGAGGATTACTGAGTTTGAGACTAGCCTGGGCTACATACTGAGCTCAGGGCCAGCCTGAACTACAAAAAGCAAGACCCTGTCTCAAAAAAAAATAGATACATAAAAAAGAGAAGGTTAGGAAAATTATAGAAACCACACATGCCCAACAGAGGAAAGAAATAGAATCTGTGAAACAGATTTAAACAGATAACTAGGAGATTAAAAATTCCATTGAAAGTTAAATGAACCAGGGTGAGGAAAGAATATCATTTCTAGAAGGCAGGAAAAAAGAAAGAGTCCTTGAAAATAGCAAGGGACTGTGAAAAATCAACCCAACAGCTGCAAAATGATGAAAAGAACAACATAAAGCTGATCGGAATCAATGAGAAAGCAGGGAAGAGTACAAATGGCATGACACACCTGTTCACTGAAGTAATAGCAGAAACTTCCTTAATACTGAAAAACAAATTGACGTACAAATAAATGAGGTATATAAAGCACAAATTAGCTATGACCAAAACCAAATCATACTAAAGCATATAATAATAATAATCAAGATTGTTGAAATTCAACCCAAGAATAGAATATTAAAAGTTTTTAGGGAAATTAATACTGTTCTTCAAGTATGAATTAGTGTACTTATGTAGGAGAAAATAAGTAAATACAAATATTTAAAGGAATTAAAACTCTGCAAACAACTTGATAGTACAGTAAGAAAGCCAAAGAGAATAAAAGTTAACATTAGTTAATAGAAGCTTTATGTGGTGGCATATGCCAATAATCTCAGCACTTGAAAGGCTGAAGCAGAACAATTACTATGAGTTCAAGGCCAGCCTAGTCTACACAACGAGTTCAAGATCAACCTGAACCTTATGACAAGACCCTGTCAAAAAAAAAAAAAAAAAAAAAAAAAAAAAAAAAAAAAAAAAAAAAAAAAAAAAAAAAAAAAAAAAAAAAAAAAAAAAAAAAAAAAAAAAAAAAAAAAAAAAAAAAAAAAAAAAAAAAAAAAAAAAAAAACAAAGAAACAAAAGAAAACAGTTAATAGAAGCATAGCAAGCTATGAAATTAATTTGTAAAAATTAACAACCTCTGGGGCTCAGGTGCAGCTCAGTGATAGAGCACATGTTCATCATGTATAAGGTCCTAGGTTCAATCAACAACTCCAAAAACTAAATAAATGAAGTAAATAGATACACTTCACATACAAATATTAATCAAGATATAGGATAGCAGAGAAAATTCTATTGCAAACCCAACAAAAAGCTATAAACTTTAGGAATAGACAAGAATATAGATAAAAATATAGTGAGAAAAATATTAAACACCCAGTAGAATAAGAGTGTAGACATGGTTGTATGGAATGTGTTATTCTTGGATATGATATCAATTCTTCATAAGTTCATTAAAACATTTAAAAGACTAAGTAAATATAACAATGTCTCTGAAACTAGATAGATAAGGTGACACTAAAATTAAATGAAAATAGCATGTAATATTAGAAAGGAAGATATTTTTTAAACTATGAGATAGGGAGTCAGATTCTTTTTAATTACAAATATTAAACCTGCACATCGATAGAGCAGAAGATAGATAAGAACAGACAAATACCTAAACATTTTAGATGAAATCATGCATACAAGCATTAGAAGAAAACATATGTGAATTCCGTTAGAACATAGCATAGAGAAAGGTCTCCAACTGTGACTTCAGTGAAAAAGCAATGAAACATTAATAAGGCTAACTATGTAGAAATGAAAATTTTTTGTGACCAAAAATCTTGTAGACAAAAAAAGGACACTTTCTACTTTTAGTATAATTGCACAAATTCAACTGAAGTAATTCTCCTTCAAGTAGTAGCCATCAATTGGGCAACATTAAAAATTACTACCTGTCACATCGACTAGCATTTGCTAATTAATGAACAAAAACAGGCAGGTCACAGAACCTGTTTCAGCCAGAGAGCAGGATATGGTTGGGAATCATGTGAAATGACTAAAGCAAAAAACAACAAAAGATTTTCATAGTCCTACTGGTCAAAAGAAGACCCACTTCAGGATAACAGCAAAGGTTGCAAAGTTTGAAGAAAGGTGCAAAAAGAGATAACTAAGATATAATACCTTGACTGTTAGGCATAACTAGTCTAAATCTCTGGCTGATGCCTAAATATGCATTGGTGGAGCAGGCACAGGTAATCCATTTACATCAGCCTGAAATAAACATTACTGAAATTTCTGAATATGCATTTTGAGTAGAGTCAAATTAACCCTCTATTGAAAGACAAATATCCTATACTCCATTATGTCCCTGTTATGAAAATGTAAGAGAATCTGTCTTCACAATGTCAGAGAATACAATCTAAAATTGCTAAACATAAATAAACAAGCAAATGTAATTTATAGCCAAGTAAAAAACAATCTGTAGACACTAAACCCACAATATTCCACATGTTGGAGTAAAGAGACAATGATTTTAAACGCAGATATTTTCTGTGACCAAACAAAATATTAATGAGGAATATTGTTTATATAGAGAATCAAATTAAAGTTCTAGGACTGAATAAAACAATGTCCAAAAATTTTAAAAATCACTGAATGTGCCCCCCAATCACTGAACTTTGAGAGAGATCAACGGAGAGTATGACCCAAGAAGTGAAAGATTTCATGGTACATACTGTAATCCCAGCTATTTTTCTGAATCTAAGGCAAGAGAATCTTAAGTTCAAGGCTGGCCTGTGCAGTTTCACAAGACCCATCTCAAAATAAAAATGAAAAGGGCTGGGGATTTAACTCAGTGCTTCCTGGACCCTGTACAAAAAGTCAAAAGAAATGAAAGAAGCAGATTCTTGTTGAAGGAAGAGTAGCACTCAAGAGTCTGGTACTGAGAATGTCTTAGAGAATAAGTCAGACCCCTGTATTTAGTTTGTCTGCCATGCAGACATTTGCAGTTTGTGAACTGTATATCTTTTTCTGAGAATGTTTGTTCTTCGACACAAAATGAAACAAGACCCACCTGATTGCCTGCCAGATGAACCTTTCTACAACGCAGCTTTAGAAAGAGCAGTTAGACCTAAAAACGGCATTGCTGAATTCTGAAAAACATGCACACAAAATTTTCACATTGGCTATAGTCAACATGTACACCCACCCTCCCTCTCATACTACCAGTGTCACATGATAGGGAAAAAACATACCCGTGTCACAGATCAGATCTGGGCTGGGTGTTCCCATCTGAGCCAAGTCTTGGAGCTTGAGGACCTGACGCCTCAGATCCAATCCCCAACCCTGAACAAGACCAACATAGAGCTGTTCACTCTGACCTTCGCTTTGTGATACTAGAAAAATAATGTACAAGCTGAAAACTTACCAAGAACGGACAGTGTCCCGGGTGCTGATGTAAGAACTTAGAAGTTCATTTAATCTCCAGAATAGCCTACATTAACAATTATCATTCTCATTTAGTAGATAACAGCAGTGAGACATAAAGAGATCAACTGTGTTACCCAAAGCCATACAACCTCTTGGCAGTCTATGAAAATTTAAATTTATTAAAATAAGTCATAAGCGGCTTCTCTTATCCACTTTGTTTTGCTGTAGAGGAGAGGTTTCTGCAGTTCAAGGTGTGTGATGAGTTTGCTTGTGTCATAGCTTGCTTCACGGTCTGCTCTCTAAATAAACAAACAAGCAGCTGCCAGCAGAAACAGGCATGAGGTTAAGGCAAAAGAAAACCTGGAGTCAGTCGGGGCAAAGGGGACATGAGAGTGGAACAGGATGGAAGAAACATGGGAAGGTGAACACAATCAGGAAGAAAAAAATGCCTACGAAAAGAATAAACACAGGAGCTGTCACAGCTTCTGTGTTTCTAGCCCATTTCCTAATGAGCTCAGAGCCCATCCCAAGAAAACACTAGTAGATAGAATCAGTTAATGATTTTCTGTAAGCAAGGCCTCTGACATAACTTACTAATGATTGTTCTGTACCAAAAAAATTATCATATTTTACATAGATGGAAAATTGGGTAGAGATTTATTTTTAAGTTTATGGAAAGTGAGCTTTTCTACACAAACACAGAACCATTCAGTATTCCTGGTCAGTGGCATGGGCAAGGACAGAAGAGAAGAGGTTATCACAGGACTCGAGGAAACACACTAGCACAGTAGGTGTGCTCACTGCTATGATCATACAATGGCCCCACTGGTGTATGCACACAACAAAAATTCTTTTCTTGTACACTTTACACTTGGCCCATTTATAAAATACCACTAGACCTCATTAAACCTAAAAATAAAAGGGGGGAAAAAAGAAGAAGAAAAATCAGGTAGAGAGACATTCTTGAAAAACTATCTCAGAAGTAACTGAGAGAAAAGATCTCTTTTTCATCTTCAGAGAAAAGAGCAGATGAGAGGGCAGAAACCCCTGGTCCCAAGCTGGCCTGTGTCAGCCATGGCGAAGTACCTGAACTTTCCTGCACAGAGGCACAGCTGCAGTGCAGAAGTGCAGCATGAGGGAGTTGTCCTGGTGCCCAAGAAACAAATTTACATCCTGTCCACATCCTCACCTGCCCTCTCTCTTCTTTTCATGGTATCTCAAAATGCAGTGGAGTCTGAGCCACAAGAAAACACTTGCCAGCATTGATCTTTGTCATCACAATAGGCGGCGAGACAGCATCGTCAGTAAACAGGAGTCATTTGGAACTAAAGCAGTAATAGGCATTGAGATTCCCTGAGTTCAGCTCCCCACGCAGAGCTGCGTTTACCCTGTCTTATGTAGCATGGTGACATCTGCAGTGGGACTGTGGCACACCTGCGAAGAAGCTAAGATGTGATTCCCAGGTCACGTCACAGGCCTGAGGGGCATCTGGACCCGAGCTAATTAACACTGAGGGGAACCTTCCCCAAGGTCACCTCAGCAGACTCCGCAGGTAAGGAGCGACAAGGGTAGACGGACATTCTCAGCGGGGCTGGGCTGTCCCAGCGGGGGCTGCAGCTTTCCAAACTGCGTCGTTTCTAGTTTTTCTGTCAGTTCTATTGATTCCCACAGATCTTTTTTTTCAGCAAGTTGTTTCCTAGGTGTCTTGATTCCAGGTCCTAGAAAGGCTGCATTTTGCAGCCAGTCCTTACTCCACTTTTAGTCCCTCCCGAAATGACTCCATTTTTTTTAACAAGTAAGTTTCAGTGTTTACCTTCCTCCTTGAAGTGATTATATCAATGTTCAAACCTGTCTTTTACCCTCCTTCCCCATTACTCTACGCCTACATTCAGTTTTGTAATTTCTATGTTGTCCTCACCTTAGCACTTATATTAAGCTCTGTAACTAGAATTCTTACACTAAATGCCTTTTTCTGTGGATAAATGACTTTGGATGTCTTTTTCAATGCACAGCCAGGCCCAACATAGGATTTCCTAGTTTATCTGATGGTCTCAACACACTCACCAGGGTCTTTAAACATGGAAGAAGTAGTGAGAAGATGCAGGATTAAGGTAAGGAATGAACTAAGCAATCATTTCTGGCTTTCATTCTAAAAACAACCATGAATCCTACAAATTCAGCAGCTTCTCAAGGATGGAAGGACAAGGAAACAGGTTCTCCCCTCAAACCTTCCAGAAGAAATGCAGCCTCTCCAACAGCTTTGTTCTGATCTCCAAGGAGAACAGAGATCAGTCTCCGCAAGAACCATGTTCCTGCTCCGAACTACGAACTCATATGCTGAGGACACTAGCACCCTGAAATCAACTTGAGTTCCAGTTTCACCACATGAGATAATAAGTTTCTCACGAAGGCTCTCTGTATTCTCCTCAGCCAGAGAGCTCATCCCCAACCCATTCTCTGATCCACTTGGTAAACATGCTGACATGTGACATCAACAGCATCCCTCCCACCACCACCACAATCACCACGAGCCCCGCTCCACTCAGGCGCAGACACAGCCTGAAGTTTTACGGACAGCGGCCTGCAAAGGCCATGCAGCATCTGTTGCAGAACCCTATTTCTGGCTGAGACCTCCCTTTATGATTCAATAGATCACCTACATCAAGAGGAATAGCTGAGAGCAGTCTTTTCCAACCTAACACCTTAAGGCAGGTGAAGTCTAGCTTTTCAGCTTGCATAGAGTCATAAAACCAGAAGTGATTGCATAGAGTCATAAAACCAGAAGTCACTCACTAGGCCCTTTTAACTACACCCTCACTTTTAACACTATTTTAGAGAATAATGGTTCCCCAGCTAATCCACTGGGTCTCAACTTTGCCACATGCAGCCAAAGTGTTACACCCAGTGAGTAGCTCACTGGAGCTTCAAGCCTTCTATGTCGCTCTACAGGTTGGACAGGGAAGATTGAGCACATTTCTGCCCTTTGATTCTTAAAAGGATAAATAGAACCCAAGTGTCCACAGCAATCTCAGAGGAGTTCATGGCAAGGGAACGCCCAGCAATGACTGGTCAGGAAGGGGACCTGGTTTTGGTCCTAAGAAAACTCTTTCTGGCGGGAGTACACTTGGTGAGGGATACAGGGGTTAGAGAAACCGCTGAAGGAGTCAGTCACAGAGCAGGTGGAAGACAGTGTGCGGAGCTTTAGTTAGGGTTAGGGTAGGGCAGAATAGACAACAAGTTAGTCAGGGACCAATGAAAGGTAGAGCGAACCTATGTACCTGCAAAGGTGGAAAGGATGAGCAAACTCTTTGTGAGGGGATGCATTTCTCTTCAGTATTAAGGCTCAATTGATTAATTAGCCAATGAATTCCAACTGGCAAATCGCTCACCAGAATTATAAACCCAGATTCAAACAGTCTTCAAACTGATCCAGCAAATAATTTACACAACATCAGTCTATCACCTTTCTGTATGATGGGGATATGAAAACTATAAACACAGATTTAAAAGACCCTCCGTGGGCTCAGAGATTTAGCTCAGTGGTTCTGGTGCCTGCCTAGCAAGCACAAGGTCCCTGGTTTGATCCCTGGTAACCACATACAACAATACCGAGCATGGTGACTCACACCCACCAGCAATCAGTACCACAGACCACAATGCTACTTGAAAAGTATAGAAGACTATGATTTTTTTCCCCCTTTCCCCTTACTTTCCTTCCTTAATCATTATCTCTAGATACAGCACATACAAAACTTGGTTTCAACTTTAACCCAAAAGCATGTAATCTCCTCTGGGTGTGCTAATAAGCTGCAAACCCTACGCAAGGTTGGAAAACCTCAGGGTCCAAACAAGCTAAATGGAGAACAGCTACCCATGGCACAAGCAAGGGGGTCAGCGCCGCCCATTTTTCTTGTAAAAGAGCAATGATCTCAGAGGGAGGGATACCAGAGCATGTTGAGGCTCAGAGGAAAACCGATTCTCACCTCTTTGGGGTAGTTATGATTAAGTGTTATGACTGTTATGAATACAGGTCCTATGAATATTCTCATGAGGTCATACTATTTTATTATTTTTGAGTAAATATAGAAATAGATTTTCTGTATCTATAAAGGTTGCTCTTTGAAATTCTCCCAAGGAGTCAAATACTTGGTTAAGTGTTTTGCAAAACTTGTGGCACCGTTCCTTGTTTTAAATTAATATGGATGTAGCAATGATACAGAGTTTTTCATTTGGGGGCAGTTGTCTACAGCTTTATCATGAAAGAGACTTCAAGAAAACCCTCTTCCAAACACAAACATTCCATTACATAGAGGAAATTCTATCTCCTCATCTTCAAGTAGAGTTATATGTTAACTATGGTTAGATCTATAATTTTCATTCTGATGATTAAATACTACTTTTAGTTCACCATATAGTATATGTGATTACTGGTCCTTTCTTGCACTTTCTAATCTTCTTGAAGTTATTCTTATTTAACGTCTAGAACTTCAGGCCTTTGATCCTCAGAAACCTCTACAATTACTATGGGCTCCACTCATCCTGTGAAAGGGAAGTCCTTTACGGTATTTCCTGAAAGAAAAGAAGGGTGCCCTCCTCTTCAGTTGGCTTCTTGCTCCTTTCTTTCTTGAACAGTAACTAGATTTTGCCTATGAAGGTAAAGGCGTTTTTCTGACTTCTTCACATCCCTTAGATGGCATGGCTATCTAACGCAGTAGCTTTTCCAGACCCCTTTACATCTTGAAATTCTTTCTTTTGCCCTCAACACTCAACTGGAAGCATCCCCGCCATATTTTTTGCTTCTTTTATCCTCCACCCATGAAGCGTTTTGTCATTTTTATGGGCACTGACTTGGCTTGTATGGCTTTGACTGTTGTATACTGTTTCAAAGGCTGCGCTTAATGGAATGGATGTGGTCCACTTCGTGTTTATTAGGATAAAGTCTATGAAGGTTAATGTAATCTTAGGCGCAAGGCTTAAGCCTTGAGGTGTCAACAAATGGGGTGGGCACTAGCCCCACTGTAGAAAGATGGCCACCCCCAGCTTCAGGGACCCCGTGGGCGCGGCCATATTCCTTCCCTGAAAGGAAAAGCCGGAAGTCCAGGCATTTGCGCTCCGCAAAAATCGCTTCCAGTCCTCGTCGGCCGCCGTAGGCTGGGACTCGCCCCAGAACCGCGGAGTTCGCGGAAGTGCAGCTTCTGCGAGGTCCGTGGGTTTGGGGCAGTCAGGTCTGTGTGTGGGTCTCTCTGCGTGGAACAGGATGAAGGACGGGGTCTCTCTGGGGGTCTGCACAGGTTAGAGTCGCGGCGGTGCGGAAGCAAACGGGGTCAGGCCCGGGAGAGGCCGGCGGCCATCAGTGACGGGCCGTCAGGGTTTCGGGTCTGCGGGTCGCTGTCGGCAGAACTGGGGTGACGCGGGGTTCAGTCAGTGGAAGGTGTCGGCTTCCGACTCGCTGTTTAACGTGCGGCTCAGGGACCGGGAATCCGAGACGTGTTGTCAGGGAACCTGAGATGGGGTCAGGGATTCGGGACCAGCCCCGAGGGGGTGTGGCCAGTGTTGGGGGAGTTGACACTATTTCATTAATTAATTTATTATCTGTTTTTTATTTTATTTATTTAATTTTGAGGCGGGGTCTCGCTTTGTAGTTCATGCTAGTCCTGAGCTCACTGTGTAGCCCAGGCAAGCCCCGAACTCAGCAATCCTCCTGCCTCTGCCTCCCGAGTGCTGGGATTATAATTGTGAGCCACCACGCCCGGCATTATGGTGTGTGGTACCGGGGAGTGAGAAAGAATGTGTGATAGATTTTGTGAAATAGAAAATATTCCTAGGGAAAGGGGTAGGGAAAAGTAATGAGGGGAAAGAAAAATATGATTAAAAAAAAGAAAGCATATACATATACATATGTATGTATAGGTGGCGGAGTAGGAAAATGGATAAAAATGAAAATTAACTCATGTCATATACTGGTACAAATTTCCAGTGCTGAGTGAGATTGTGATGTGTATATAAAATATACCAATAAATAATTCAATTTTTTTAAAAAAACTCTAATTTTAAAATATTTTTATCATTCCAAAAACTTCATATTCTTTTATCACAGTCCATCCCTTCATTCTCCCAGAGTTAGGCAACCATAAATGTACTCTCTGCCTCCACAGATTTGCCTGTTCTGGACTTCAGTTTAAAAGTCATCATTTAATGTGTGGCCTTTTGTGAGTGGCTTTTTTTTCTCACAGCCTCATGATTTTAAGCTCAGCTTGAACTATATAGCAGGTTCCTGTTTCAGAAACAAATAAAAAGGAAAGGAAAAAGAAAAAACCTGATACAACTACAGCTTCAGTAATTTCTGTAGTTCATTCCTCATCTTCCTTCTCCAACAATAACTGCTCTTTTGAACTTCTTTCATAAATGCATGTTTTACTAAATATATATGCATCCACAAATAACATGTAATTGTTTTATAATGAAATTTGTTAGTGTGAGAATTTGCAAACGTATTCTTTGTAGTTTTCCGTATGTATATGTGTTTTTAGGACTAGCACTACCAGCCCAATGAAAGAACACAGCCTTAGCGGTAATAGAAATGATTCTGTTCCACACAAAGTTCTTCAGGGTCAGGAATGAGGTAGGGAGTCTTCAGATATTTTTGGATAAAGAGCTTTGATGGCTCAGGGGAAAAGTAGGTTTGCTTCATGAGATAACACTCCTGATGCCTCTGAAACGTTTCCTCCATTGCCTCTTGCTCAGAAGGGTTGCATTGCTTAGGCTCTAACCTTCCCACTGGTGGCTTGATCTGGAAGGCCTCCTGCTTAGCCGTGAGGTGCTCCTACCTAGGAAGACAGGAAAGGGAGCAGTCATGAAAAGGACATCGAGTAAAAGCAGACCTTGTAAGTTTGTCCAGTGCAGAAGAACCACAGGGAGCATGTCATGTTTCAGCCTAGGTAAGGTAGAAGGAGAGCTAAAGGTGACTCCATCAAATTGATGCTCCTATCATGTGGGTTCTTGCCACTGTTCTAGAATATGGCCCGGAGAAAGCTTCTGGGTCTGCTGCTTTTAGGACAGGAGGGAGTCATCAGCTTTTACACTTGGGTTGATGGAAGAAGGTGGTTCGAGTGTCACTGGTAACAGAGCACATTCTAGAAGTTCAGCATCTGTATTTATGACTGGCCAACCTCTGTGTGATGGTGTGTGAAATAAACTTGGCCAAGGTGGTAGCAAAGAGAACAGAGTCTTAGGAGGCTATGTTGCCAAAGGACAGCAGCTGTGACTACAATCATGTTCTAGGAGTCAGACAGTTCACATTCTAGCTCTGCCATTTGATATATTTTTAGGTGAGATAGTGAATCCTTAAGCTTTCAGTCAATGTTGGAATTTGAAATAATGATATATAGTTTATAAAGGTCTAATAAAGTGAGTAGTAATGAAAATTAAACAAGATAACATAGATTTGCCTTCAAACTAAGTTGTGTATACACATGATGTGCAGAGGTACAAGTGCTCATGTAGTTGTAAAGGAATAAATATCCAGGTCTTCACCTTCTGTGTGTTTTTCTGTAAAAACAGATCTATCTGAGAAATCCCTTGGTGTTTTAGGGGTTCTCTTTTCCCCTTTTCCATTCACAGTCAACTCATTGCCCTCACAGAAGAAAGAAATAATTGCTCAGGCATTGAAAGTATTTCATTGCCCTTGATTAAAAATATTCTGGGGCACTAGCTAATGGTTAGAGACAGCTTGAGATAGGGGGTCCATACAGCCATTCTGGCATCTGGACCCAGAGAGAATGTGTACTTGGGGGTCACTGTACTCCTCAGCCCACAGGGTCTGGTTCCAGGAGTGAGACATACCAGGTGAAGCAGGAGGAAGCGACAGGACCTGGATATCAATACTGCAGAGACACCATTGACTGGAGACTAAGATTTCTGGTTAGAAATTTAGAGCACTTCATGAAGAATACAAAAAACACAGCCTCTTGCTTATTGGCCATTTTCCACTAACAGAAGAAATGATTAAGAGTCAGGTAACTTGGAGTTTGTTTTATTTTTCTCCTCATTCTTTGACTGATTTCTGAAATACTTTTAAAGTCAGATTAATTGAATGAAAAAGTATAAATGTAAAATAAGGTTTGTACCAAAATACACTTAGAGTCTTAATTTGGGCATCTAGGCAAAGTAAGATCAAGAATGTGTTGGTCCTGCTGTGGTGTCATAGAAAAAATTCTTGGTCTTTATCTCTGGTTTTTGCCATGGAGCCCCTAAAAGCTTTGGAATATTTTTATATCACTGATACAGTTGATAAGAGCCTCTTTTGTCCTAGCAAAATGCCCTTTTGTGGCTCTCTAGATATCTTCAGGTTATCTGAAACATGACACTTTGTTTAAAACTTGGAACTTTTGGGCCGGAGATTTAGCTCAGTGGTTCTGGCGCCTGCCTCACAAGCACAAGGTCCTGAGTTCGATCCCCAGTAACCACATACAATGCTGGGCGTGGTGATTTACACCCACTAGCAATCAATACCACATACCACAGTGCTGGGTGTGGTGGCTCACACCTGTAATCCCAGCACTCAGGAGGCAGAGGCAGGAGGATTACTGAGTTTGAGGTTTGCCTGGGCTACATAGTGAGCTCAGGGCCAGCCTGAACTACAAAGTAAGACCCTATTTCAAAAAAAAAAAAAAAAACTTGGAACTTTCAGCCTTATTCCCAATTGCACTAAGGGTAGAGAGGCTGGAGATTGGGGTCCAGCCTTAAGGGCCAGGGATAAAGTCAATCATGCCTATATAATGGGACTTGCATGACTTCTTTGAAGTGATGGGATCAGTGTATGCACTGAGGTGCTGGGGGTGTGACCTTCCCAGAGAGGGCGTGACCCACACAATCTCCACAGGCCTAAACTTTGCCTTCTGCATCTCTTCTATTTGGCTATTACTGATTATATAGTTACTACCAATAAATTCTACACATACTAGGAACTTTTATTTAGGTGAGTGGTTGATGAGTGAATGACAATTATAGAATCTTTGTAGGATTTTATTTCCACAGTGCCTTAAGCAACAATAGCTAGGTGTATAGATGTAGAACATAAGCAGAAAAACTATTTCTTTTTCCACATCATGACAAGGAATTCACAGGACTGTTGTTGCAGGAGTCGCTGACGCTGGAGGATATGGCTGTGAGGTTCTCCCGGGAAGAGTGGAAGTTCCTGGGCCCTGCACAGAGGGACCTGTACCGGGACATGATGCTGGAGAACTACAGCAGCCTGGTGTCTGTAGGTGCGACAGCTTCCCATCAGTCCGAAGGCGCCTGTCAGTGGCCTCTCCTTTCTCAGCTCCTAGATGCTCTGGAAAGCCCGTGGTGTCTTGAGTGGTAGATTCTCAGTCCCTGTCTCACTCCAAATAAGAGAATATAATGTGACCTCTTCTGAGAGGCATGGACTACGTAGTTCCTAGAACAGAACGTTCTTTGTTGACAAGTCACAGTCAGCTTGGTGAGCCTAAGGCCTCTGTCATTTCCTATGAACAGGATATCAAGCCAGTGAGCTAGCTGCCCTCTCCAAGCTGCTGTGTGGAGAACCGTGGACAGTGAAGGATGAAATCCATGGGCTAATCTGTCCAAGTAAGTGAGTAAAATCTGCAAAGATGGTAGCCCAGAGAGAGAGAGTCATTCTATTTGTAGAGGTGTCACAGCTATGAGAATGCCTAAGGATATCCAAAGAGAGCCTGCACATCTCTTTGTCCCCACATGAAAGCTCTGTTTCTTTCAAGGTGTTTATAAGAATATATACCTCCTTACCTCTTCATGGAGTGGATCACTGTTTATGTCTTCTAGGTCTTGACTTTTTTTTTAGGTTTCTTCTTTCTGGGATTCTCGCATCTTGCCGTTCTTCTTCCCATAGCAGAGTGTTTCTACCTGGGTCTTTTTCTCATTTTCCTAGGAAATTCTTTCCATACCTTTCTTCCAGAAGATTTTTTATTTTCATACTGTCTTTTTAATGTCTTTTCCTTTTCCTTTGCACAATATTGCTTTCCCTGCCGAATATTTACCTTTGATTCTATGCCGCCATGGTAATCTGGGCTATTGCTTTACATATTTCTGTTTCCTAAGCATATCTGTCCCCAATCTGAAATCCTGTAAAGGATTGTTTTGTATGTTCTATTCTATTCTCAGTCCTATAAATTTTTATCATTCCAGTTTCTTAAGCTTGTGTTCTCTATGGAGACTTTCAGGATTATATGTCTCTTAATGCTTTGTAATTTACATGTTTGTACTGTATAATTACTCTTTTCCATGGTATCTCCTCAAATCCGTGATGGCCACTGCAGAAGTACCTTGAAACTTCCCTGATTTCTCAGTTCCCTTAAAGTCTTTGTTCTTTCTGTTGATCTTTTAAAACCCTCATTTTCTTTTTAGGGCTGGGGATTTAGCTCAAGTGGTACCGCACCTACTTGAAAGCAGAAGGGCCCAAATTCAATCCCCAATACTGGGGAAAAAGAAAAAAAAAAAACCTCTCAAATTTCATAAACTTTTCATTTTTGTTTCTGCCACAAACCAACTCATTGAGCTTCATGCCTGCTTTGCTTTAACTTTCCTGTGCAGTCATTAACTCTGTGCATTATTTTAGTGTGTTTTAAATATTATACTCATTCCCTTCATGCTTTTCTTTTCTGATCATCTGGTAGAATTAAGTCCCAGTTAATAACAGCAATCATCTAAGAGAAATTTCTCTTCTGTCAAGTGATGTTGTAGTCAAATGTCCATCTTGCTTACAGTGTTTGCTTTCCTCTTCCCTTTCCTGACTCTAAGTAAATCTGCCTATAAAGCAGTCTCTACACTTATGTTCTCCATGTGTGTGAATCTTTGTTTCATTGCCTTTAATATTTTTATAGCCTGTTATATTACTATATTAATCCTAATAACTATGAAGAATAAAAATTTTTCTTGGGATAACATTGTACAATGAGGAGACACAATAGTAATCAAAATACATGGCTTACACTGGACAGGGTGTCTCACACCTGTAATCCCAGCAGCTGTGAGGTAGGAGGCTAAGGCAGGGGGAT
Source organism: Thryonomys swinderianus (assembly GCA_004025085.1). Classification (NCBI taxonomy): domain Eukaryota; kingdom Metazoa; phylum Chordata; class Mammalia; order Rodentia; family Thryonomyidae; genus Thryonomys; species Thryonomys swinderianus. Next base: position 38,488 of record PVIC010000404.1, read on the forward strand.
TGCTGAGAGTTAAAGAGAAGCCTGGACTACATAGGGACATTCTGTCTCAAAAATTCAAAACAAGCAAATGTCTTGTGAAAAGTGCTGGGAAGACCAATAAAATAGGATAAAGGACTGAAGTGAAAGGGGAAGGAATGAAAGGGATACACATCTATGGTAGCTATATGGAAGCAATAGATATGTTAATTAGCTGGATTATGCAGATGATTATTCTTACAGTGTGTACATACTGCAAAACATCAAATTAAGTATATCCAATTTTCATGTGTCAGTGACATCTCCAGACAGCTATTAAAAAAAAGAATGTAAAGTTGGAATTATGCATTTCCTGGTGAGCTGTCAAAGTACTGGTTTGAACCTTGGAATTATTTGAGTATGAACAAGGGGGTAAGGTTAACCGTGCAAATGCTTATATGTAGCTGAGATAGGATTGAGGCATGTTTGTTTTGTATTATCCTTGGACATATACTCTTACATTTTATGTGTGTGCCAAGTACAGAATGAAAAAGGGTGATAGTTGCAGCAACACATGTTCAGGAGATTATGTGATCTCAATTCTGTGGTGAATCACTAGTTTTCTTTTGATACAGAAGAATATTTCATAACAATCTAAAATGTTAGCATTTTTATTAAGATGTTTTCCTTTAAATGTGAGACTGATGCTTTGGATAATTTGGTTTGATGGTGGTCTACAAAATGAATTAAAGGAGTAAGATGACCACCCAAGAATTTATTAGTCATCTGGAAATCAGATGTTGAATTTATAACATTCTAACTCACCTCTTTGGAATATAGTTCCTAAACCCTATATCATAATATGTCTGCCTACTTCCCTGGTCACTATGGTGTTTGATACCTTCAGTGGGCTTCTCCGAACCCAAACTCTAAATATTACAGCAATCATAAGCAGGAGATTAACAAGTGACTTTATCTTATTTCACTCTGTGGTTTTCCAAACATGATCTCATCCACTGACCTGCTGGTAATTTCTACGTTCTTATTATTAATAATGGTAATTTTCACTACTTCTAGGCAAGACCTTTCTCAGCTTACATATTCAACTAGATATTCCATTCCTATACTTGAGTATTTAAAACCCATTGTGCAGATGATATTCTTTAAAATGCCCACTTGATTTCCTCACTATTGAGAACTTCAGTGTTATTCTCCATCTTATTCTAAGATCTACCAGTAGTAGTGCAATCTGAATAATTAGGAATGATCTTTAATTCTTTTATTAATTCCCCCTGTATTAAAACCATGGGTGAACCATGTCTTCTCTCCAGATTATATCCTGAGTTCTTCCACTTTCCTCTTCACTCCCACCAACCACTTTTTATAATTTGTACCTACATGCTTTCTATATTTCATTGCTTCCTTGGTTTTCCTGAGACTAGAGGCCCAAAGAATAGAAGGATGTTATTGTACTAATATCACCAGCACAATGCTTGATTCAGTCATAATTTAATAAAGATTTGTGGACATATATATGTGCCTCACAGCATTTTGAAAGAAATACTTTTAAACTTCTATCACTTAGTGTTAATGGAGACTTAAATTTATTTTATTATCCCAACAAACTTTGTAAAGTCACATTTAAATAGAAGCTAAATTTGTATTTAATACTAACCTTATTTATACTCTACTCTTACTTTATTTTTTATTTTATTTTTTAGTTTTTTGAGACAAGGTCTTACTTTGCAGTTCAGGCTGACCTTGAACTCACTGTGTAGCCCAGTTTGGCTTCAAACTCATAGCAATCCTCCTGCTTTTGCCTCCTGAGTGCTGGGAATTACAGGTGTGAGCCACCACACCTGGCCTCTACCCTTACTTTTTACTAAGTTATTGTATTCTACTTTTGTCCAAGTGACAATGAACATATCTACTGGGAGTTTAACTTGAGGTAATAGTGTTACCAAGGCCCATTCTTTTGTGTTTGTGTGTGTGATACCAGGGATTGAACTCAGGACCTTGTGCTTGCAAGGCAGGTGTGGTGTCCCTGAGCTAAATCCCTGACACACCCAATACCCATTTTTGTGAAGTAGTTTTTTTCTATGCTTTTTGAATGATTTTTGGTTATTCTGTTTCCTAGAAATCCAGAAAGTTAATGTACAGGTAGACTCACAAACCCAAAGATGGCTCAAGAGAACAGAACTCCATAAACGTAATACATTTGGAAATGTCATTCATCAGAGGAAAAGTAATTTCCTTTCAAAGCAAAATCACGATGTATATGACTTACATGAGAAAAAGGCAAAGTCAAATTTAAGTGCAGTTAAACAAAATAGAAGCTCTCAAGTAAAGAGTCCTGTTGACATTAATGGAGATGGAAAATCATTCCTCCCTGCCAAGTGTGAAAAATTTTATACTGAAATTAAATTCCCCAAATGTGGAAATTCTGTAAATACAGATTCATATCAGATAACTCAGAAGACAGTGAAACCCCATGTGTGCACTAAATGTGAGAAGGCCTTCCTCAAGAGGTTTCGCCTCATCAATCACCAGAGTTCACACTGGAGAGAAACCTCATGGATGCAGTGTATGTGAGAAAGCTTTCTCCAGGAAGTCCCGGCTCTCTAAACATCAGAAAACTCATGCACGAGAGAAACAGTATGAGTACACTGAATGTGACAGAGCATTACGCTGGAAGTCCCAATTCATTGCACACCAGAAAATTCATACAGGACAGAAACCCTATGTATGCAGTGACTGTGGAAAGGGCTTCATTAAGAAATTTCGGCTTATGAGTCATCAGCGAGTTCACACAGGAGAGAAGCCTCATGGATGCAGCCTGTGTGAGAAAGCCTTCTCCAGGAAGTCCAGGCTCATTGAACATCAGAGAACCCATATGGGAGAGAAACCCTATGAGTGCACCGAGTGTGACAAGGCATTCTGCTGGAAATCACAGCTCAGTGCACATCTGAAAACACACACAGGAGAGAAATCATACATATGCAGCAACTGTGGAAAGGGTTTCATTCAGAAAGGCAATCTCACTGTACACCAGCAAACCCACACTGGAGAGAAGCCTTACATATGCAGTGGGTGTGGCAGAGGCTTCATCCAGAAGGGCAATCTCCTTATACATCAGCGCACTCACACTGGAGAGAAGCCTTATGTGTGTCGTGAGTGTGGGAAAGGCTTCAGTCAGAACACATGCTTGATCTCACATCAGCGGTTTCACACAGGGAAAACTCCTTTTGTATGTAATGAGTGTGGAAAATCCTGTTCACACAAGTCAGGTCTCATTAACCATCAGAGAATTCACACAGGAGAGAAGGCTTATATGTGTGGTGACTGTGGGAAAGCTTTCAGAGACAAGTCATGCCTCAGTAGACATCGGAGAACTCATACAGGGGAGAAGCCCTATGGGTGCTCTGCTTGTGGGAAAGCTTTCTCCCACTTGTCTTGCCTTGTTTATCATAAGGGAATGCTGCATGCAAGAGACAGATGTGTTGATTCAGTGATGTTGAAAAATACATTCTCAAAGGGCCAGAGGGTTAGCTCAGTGGTTCCGGCGCCTGCCTCAGAAGTGCAAGGTCCTGAATTTGATCCCTGGAAACCACATACAATGCTGGGTGTGGAGACTCACACCTACCAGCAATCAATACCACATACCACAGTACTGGGCGTGGTGGCTCACGCCTGTAATCCCAGCACTCAGGAGGCAGAGACAGGAGGATTGCTGAGTTCGAAGCGTGCTTGGGCTACATAGTGAGCTCAGGGCCAGCCCGAACTACAAAGCAAGACCCTGTCTCCAAAAGAAAAAAAAAAAAAACACATTCTCAAAGAGTCACAGCTTATCACGAAGTGATCTACAGGAGAAAAATTGTATTAGCATGGTTACTACACAGAAACCTTCTGAGAGTTCTTTAAATAACAGTGAGTTTTGAGCAAATAGGAATACAGCCATTGTGGGACAAAGAGATCCCAGATGTTCATCCTCAAAAGAGAATATAATTTTCATTGAAGAGAAAGCTTATGAAAGCAGTGAATGTAACGGTGCTTTTAGTCATCAGTTAGATCACATTTTATGTCATAAAAGCCACAAAAGAATCAACAATGATACACTTAAGGTAGAAGATCCTTGAGTAAAATGTAGCTCACTGTTGGCCAGTGTGTGTGTGCTGAAAGAGAAGCAGTGTGAATGCAGAGACCAGGAAAGTTTTATGGGAAGATAGATCCTATCATCAGTGATGATAGATCAGAGAATGAGCTAATGGTTGGTAGAGATATGTTGAGCATGGAAAACTCCTTGCCCAAAAATAAGTTCTCTGCAGGTGTCAGTGTTCATGCAAAAGAGAAATGGTTGGAAGAACTTCCATAGCAGTGAATGTGGCAGGGTTGCCAGTGGTATGTTCTGGCTCAGTTGTCAGAGATAATATGGAGATAAAGCTATAAATTCCCTAACTGGAACATCTTCAGCAAAATATCAAAGAAGCAAATAAGCCTGGTGAAAATGAAGAATAGTTGAGAAAATTCGGTCATAAGTCTAAATCATTATAGATGAGATAATACTTGATTTTTAGAACAATATACCTTAAATGAACTTCTTGGTCAATATTTTAGTGGCTCCTTAACTAAAAGGTGATTTGCATTGTACATCATTGATCAAAGTTATAACACTGTGCACATCTCTTCCCCTTTCTTTCTGGTATGTGTCTTTTGCTTCCACCTAGGATCATTGTATGGTTAACACTTGCATTTCTTTGATTCTAAGAAATGAAGTCCTGCAAGAGGAAATGGAATATGCTTAACTTAGTAGTGTAACATGTAGATGTGTTTATCATGTCATGAAAATGAAGTTCCAAATAAGTATGGAATGAGTAACCAATTAGCCACATTCTTATCATAGAAGGTAGTCCTCATCCTCATTGCTGGTAAACACACCATTAAGAAAGGTTTTTTTTTTTTATCAGTTATGTTACCAGGCGCTGTTCTAGAAAGTGTGGGTGTGACAGTGTGGAAGCAGAAGACATAGCAGTGAATGGCTGTGTACGTACGAGGCAAGCATTATCCTATGCAGCCACACCCTTGTACTCTTTTTGCATTCTTTGAACATTTCATCAAGATTATAAATTTTAAAATATTTATATATTAATAACTTTCACATTGCTATATCAACCTGAGCCCCTAGTAGCTGTCTATTGAGTTGGGTATTGTAAACATTGTTGTCTAATTAAAATATAACTGACTGTATGCTTCAAAAGACTTCTTTCCTTTACATTCCAAATATCAATAATACCCTTTTCAGTTCAGTTCACACTCATCTCGACTAGTGTAAAAACCATAAGAGTAAATCTCAATTCACATTATCCTTCCATTTTGTATTCATTGTTCCAGACTTTCTTCATAGTACATGCTGTGATCAAGACATGTGGTGGATGTTTAAGTTTTTAAAAAGGTATTATAATAAAAGACACAGTCTCAAAAATGGTCCCTTGAACTTTGAACACATATCCTATTGTTTTGGGTATTTTCTAAAGCACTTCTGGGAGTCTTCTCTCTCAAATATCTATATGCAGGTGTTTTGATGTCCTGAATGACTTCAGTCTCCCGTTCACAGGATCTAGCAATGTTTAAATCCATTCTGGACATGGAGGCAACTCCAACAGCACATCTAACGAGATGAAAGATGACTTCCAGAACTGCTTTAGAAAAAATGGATCAGGGATTTAGCTCGCTGGTTCTGGTGTCTTCCTGGCAACCACAAGGTCCCAAATTTGATCCCTGGTACCATATATCACAGTGCTGGGCGTGGTGACTCACACCTGTAATCCCAGCACTTGGGAGGCAGAGGCAGGAGGACTGTTGAATTCGAGGTTCACCTGGGATACATAGTGAGCTCAGGGCCAGCCTGAACTACAAAGTGAGAACCCTGTCTCAAAAAAAAAAAAAAAAAAAAAGGAAAAAATAAAATTGAAAATTGAAAAAAAAGGCAGGATAAGTGTATATCAGTGCTCTTGGAATAAGCATTGAGTTATGTGAAATATGAAGTGGTATCTATTCTACTTAACATTTTAATAAGTATAAACTTTTTAAATGAAGTGGACATAAAACAGTTGAATCAAGGTAAATGTATTTAGAATGAGGAGTTAAAAAAATCAGAACTGGTCATGTCAAAAGCTCAATTGCCATATATAGGTATGACCAACACATTGAACAGTGCAAGCACACATTTCCATAGTCACAAAACAGACTAGTGAATAGTGCTAGTTTGTATAACCATATATTTCCAATGACAGAGAAAAGTAATATTTGATTTGGAAGATGAATAACAAACCAAATAGTAAGCATAAAGTTTTTATTTTCATTTATATTAAAAAGGAGAAGCCTTAATGTGCAAAACAGCTCTTTAGCACTCCATAAAACATACTGTTTATTTTTATAGAATAAAATCCAGCACAGATTGAGACAAGAGTATATACTAGAAATCAGCAAATGCAAAAAACATTAAGAAAAAGACAAAGAATTGAGCCTTAAACACACAAAAACCCTTCTCTAGGATCCGCTGAGCACAGCTAAAACCAAGGCTGTATCACACAATGGAGATGGAGCCTAAGGTACAAAGGCAAGACGTGGAGAAAGACTGAGTGCAGCCACACTGGGCTGTGGGTTTAGAACCAGGTAAATTGCTCTTGGTATTTAGAATATAAAATCAGTTGCCTCTGTTTCCTAGAATTCTACATGAAGCCAGGGATGCAATTCAGGCCACAGTGCCTGTCTGGCAAGCATGAGGCCCTGAGTTTGAATCATGATACCAAAAGAAAAAGTATACTTGAAAGAAAGATTTGAGCATTACTTTATATGCCTTTCTAGCTTCCTAGGTATTTACTGCGGAGGTGGACAGAGCAGTGGCTCCAGTAATGCCAGTTTCAGTCTGAAGGATATTTGGCATTTCCTGGGATTTTTACAGACCCAAGTAGGTTTATGGTCTGTGATGTCTTACTAGTAGTATTTTAGTCTCACTGGTCCTTTGCAGTGACTGCAGAAGCTCCTTCCTTAGTGAGCCAAAATTGCACAGTCAAATCAGAGCTTCCAGCATTGTAACACTGTGATCAGAGTAACCTTGCAGAATTTGTAGAGGCTGCTAAGATGCCAGGAAAGAGCATGTGAAGAAATACAGGAATAGACTCTTTTGATTTGCTAAAGATCATACACGGACTTCATCTACTTTGCAATCACTGAGTATTGAGTTGACATCGGAGATACTGCAGCCTTAAAGACTGCTAGGAATGCGCGTGACACCTCTGCGACAGTGACGGGCTCTGGCCTTTGAAGCTTGAGTTCACCGCAGTGGGGCGATAAGAAGCGACTAGGTCTGTGAGAAAGGTTTTGCCTCCGTCCTTGTCTTCCTCGTGTGACCTCGAGACTGGACAACCTCTCACGCTTTCTGTTAGAGGGCAGGCACCTGCAAAGAGACCTTTTCATTGTTCTTGCAGGGTCACTCGCTGCAGGCCTTTCATTTGCAAAAAAAAAAAAAAACAGGCTCCCGTACGTCTGGCGTTCAAGATGGCTGCTACAACGCCGCGGGGGCGACATGGTCGTGGGTTCTTACGTCATCAAGACGAGCCGGAAGTCCCCTTCTGGATAGAGACCCTGCCCGCCCTAGCTAACCTTTGCGGAGAGGGGGCTGGGTGAGGAGAGCCAGACTTGGGAGTTAGGGCAGTGAGTTCAACCCTTAAGAGGTCGCTGCGGGTTCAAGAGAGTCTCGGACGGGTGTAGGTCAGCCCTGTAGAAGAGGCGGGGGATTAGAGAGCCTTCCGTAGGTGTCTACGGCGGAGGTTGCTTCCCGCGGTGGGAAATAGCGCCCGGGGTGGAGGGGAGCTTGTAGGAGTCCACGGAGCGCCTGTAAATGAGGTGTTTTTGTGATCGTTCCTAACGGATTCTAGTTGTCAGTGATTGAAAATCTGAACCTACCAGCAGCCAGAGTCCTGGGGTCGGGGATTCGGGTCTTCGCGCGTCATTCGCTCTGTAGCACTCAATAAGAACTTGGGTAGTGTTTGCCGGGGAGTGTGACCCCTGGTTAGGGTTATGGATTAATTGGGAGTTCCCTGACCCAGGAACCGTTAAGGGAAGTCGATGTACATGTGAATCTAGTCCAGTTTGGTATTCATTCGATGGAGTGGTACTCTCTGTCTTGTGCATAGATTGAGAAAGTGGAGTTTTGCAGGCTCAGAAGCTCTGGCTGGTAAGTGTGTTGAACTCGACCTTGGCTGGTAACACACTTACTTGACATTAACATTTCCCCAAATGTTCAGGTCCAAGTCCTTCCTCCATGACTAATTTTCTAATCCTCTGTTTCCTACATTGTCCAGTCTTCTTGAACACTCAGAAATTCAAATTTGGGAGGAGATGAATGGTGCAGCATATTTCAAACTAATAGCTTTTCTATTTAACAGTCTTTTAAAAAATCTTTTAAATATATTGACTGTTTCAATCCCTTATGTGAAAAGACTTATTCAAATGCTTATTTATTTTTAATTTTTTGAGACAAGGCCTCATTGTAGTTCAGGCTGGCCTCGAACTGCTGGTGTATCTTCCTGACTTTGCCTTCCAAATACTGGGATTATAAACTTGTGCTGCCATGGCCAATTCCAGTGTGTGTGTGTGTGTGTGTGTGTGTGTGTGTGGTGTGTGTGTGTGTGTGTGTGTGTACATATATATTTTTTTTCTTGGTGGTATTGGGGAGTGAACCCAGAATCTTCACATTGAGCTACATCCTCAGCCACTTTTTAAAATTTTGAGAGAAGGTCTTGCTGAGTCGCCCAGTTTGGGATCCAACTGTGAGTGCTCTTGCCTCAGCATCTCAGAATGCTGGGATTACAGGCATGTGCCCTGCGCAACTTTTAAATTACTTTTAAAATTTGTATTTTTAGCTCATTTCTGTCTCTCTTTTTGGTGTCCATTTTTTATATTGCAGTCTGTATGGTTATATAAAGACTTTAAGAGTTATGAAGACAATACACTTTAAAGGAAAAACAATTATAGCTCTTTATTGTCTTTCTGACCTCATTTCTAAAGTTCATTTGAGAATTACCTCTGAATGAGACATGGTGCTGACCTGATTCTCCTTTGCCACCTATATTTTTCACATTTGTACTACTTCTTTGCATTCAAAGTTTTATGATTTGCTTGACCTGAGGTATGAAATTGTCTGGGGATCCAAGTAAAAAGAAATATTGAGGGTATGTGTTAAGGTAAGAGCACAACAAGAGGGACTGTACCCTTAAAACTTCTTTTACTCTTCATTCTGCAGTTCCTGGTAATTCCAGGAAGGGATAAGAAGTGAAGGATGAAAGAGTTCTAGGACCTATGTATCATTTCTGGAGACACCCTTCACCACTGACTGAGATTATTAGGGTATCTGCAGAAGAGACAGAGTATCTCAATTGACCATTTTCCTAAATAGAAGAAAATGACCAGTGTTCAGGTGACTTTTGTCTTATTTTATTCTCTCCTTTATTTGCTGATGGATTTGAAGATATCTGTAAAAAATCACTTCAGGAATTATCTAGAGAAATAAATTTTGTGTCTAACATGGCAAAGTAGGATCAGGAGTATGGTGTTCATATGATTTCCACTAAATGGTGTTGGACCATCATGTGTAAAAGAAGAATCTTGTAAGTAGCAGCAGTTTTCAGCTTGTGCCTAGTATCTCTGAAGCCAGCACAACAAGAGGATCATGCTCAGTTACATGATTCACAGTGACTATGAGGAGCAAGCAGACAGGTTTCTGAGGAGATGGCAATACATATTTTCTAGGTATTTAGGAAATCCACCCAAAGGCTCAGCCTTGTGTCTAAGCTTATTGAGGAATAAACCATAAATGATCTAAGTGAAAGGTCATTCAACTGTCTTGAACAGATGACTGAAATGGTATTTAAATGCATATAGATTTGATACTAGGAAGTTGTGATAAGGGCTTCAGTTACTGGATTCTTCAGTGTTTCCTTTAAAACTTCCTGTCAGGACATACAAAATCCTCATTTTCAGGTCCAATTCTGCCCTACTTTCATTTCTTTTACTTTTCGTAATTATATAAATTACTTATCGATACACTTTATTTCATTCATTCATTCATTCATTCATTCACTTATTTATTTTAATGAGAGAATTACTATACAGCCCAGGCTAGCCTTGAATACATGTTGTTTTCCTACCTCAGCCTCCTAAGTGCTGAGATTATAGATGTAGCATGCCTGGCCTCATTGATACACTTTAGAGGGAAAAAATTTTAACAATGGAGTACATGTAGAGTAAAAGTAAATTATCTCTTTAGCTGGATGCAGCTGTATGTATGCTTCTGTATTCTAGTTGCATGAGAGGCTGAAGCAGAAGGAACACTTGAGTTCAGGACAAGCTTTGGCTCTGTAGTTCACAAACTTGGACTCCATAGTGAAACCCTATCTCAAAAAAAGTTCTATTTTTATTTTAAATTTCTGGCTTCTAATTTTCTCATCCTGGTTTAGCAGTTGTTTAGTAGTTAACGATTTCTAAATTTGTGTGTATGTTTATTTATGTACATATATGTGTACATAAACACAGTGGTATGTTGCCATGTTTGTGTTGGAATGATGGCCATGGTCCTCCATGTAGTTTGCAAACAAAAACAAAATTTTGCAAAACACTTTTGTTTATGAACAGATTGTTCTCAAACAAAAACATTTGTGAACTGACATACCACTGTATAATATTTTTTTGCACCATTGTAACCATACTCCTAAAAGCATAACCTGTTGGGTTGAGATGGTGTCACTTAAAGATCTAATAATGGCTATAATGAATTAAATATTTGATATTAGAATTCTTTTTGTCTATACTCATACTAAAGAAATGAGTTCATGTACATATATAAATCATTGAGTACCTGTCAGATAGTGAGTGACTCATCTGTTCCTTAAGCTCTTGCCAATACTTAATGGTATTTCCAATCATCTGAGTGGCCTGATTTTCTTTTGCCTCATTTTGCAGTTTCTCATTGCATGTAAAGATGAAGGCCTCTGTGTACTTGTTAAGCTGTATTGTTTTGTGTGTGAAATACATTATTTTTACATTAAAAATATTTTTTCTTACTGATTAATAGAAATTATTTATACTCACCATATACTGATTTTTTCTTTTGTTTATTGCAAGTATTTTTCTAGCCTATCAACTTTTCTTTGTGATATATATCTTAGAGCATTGTTTTTCCTGATAAAATGTGAAACTTTTTTCCATTATATGACTTTTGACCATGAATTTTCTAAATAGGTTTCTAAATTATTTCATGTGAAATAATTAGAGTGTGATAAGATCAGTAGTGTTAGGATTTTGTAATCTCAAGCTGGGCATAGTGTTGTTGCAGGACTACTGTCCAAAGTACTTGGGAAAATGAGAGGCAGGAAGATTATTTGTGCCTGGGAGTATTTCTTATGAAACAATAAAAGAAAAAGCTCATTAAGCAAGACTTTGTAATTACAGGAGCCATTGACACTGGAGGATGTGACTGTGATATTCACACAGGAAGAATGGCAGCTCCTGGATCCTGCACAAAAGAATCTATATAGGAATGTGATATTGGAGAACTACAGCAACTTGGTGTCAGTGGGTGAGGACAGTTGCCCTGTGTCATGCAAGGGTGCCTTATGTGGCCTTTCCTTTATCAGCTACTTAATGTATCACAGCCTCTGCAGTGATGTCTACTCATAGACACTTGACTTCAAGAGGGTATGTTGTGCTCCCTCCTGAGAGAAAAGCTTTTGCTTTAAGAGATGTAAAATTTGTCCCGTTCTTTAAAAGTAACCTTCTGTATTGACATAGCCCAACCCCATCAGTGTGTCCAGGCCATCTCTCATTTCTCACAAACAGGGTATCAAGGCAGCAAGCCAGATGGACTCTGCAGGTTAGAACAAGGAGAACCTTGGACAGTAGAAGAAATACGCAGTCACGTCTGTCTAGGTGAGTGAATGAGAACCAGTAGAATCCATAAACAGATCATATTTTAGTCAGTCAGGAGGCCACAAGGTTATTGGAAGATACAAAGTCAGCCTCTGTAGATTTCTCTTCCTATCATAGAACCTTTCTTTTAGATCTGTAAAAGGAAATAAACCTGCGTGGATTTTGTTTGTTTTTGCTTATTTTATCTTACATCTTGCTTTTTGATTGTTTGCCTAATTTTCTTCTCAGATTCTCTGATCTTCCCTTTCTTTAATTCTTAACGTCTCTGCCTGTTCATCCACTCCCTCTGAAGTTTTCTATTGTAGATAACCCTATACAGAGATCTTGAAATTCATCACTATGTTCTGACTCATGCTTTCCTGTCCCACTGAGAAGCACTGATTCCTCTTCCTTAAAGCCAACTGCATGTTATATACTATCCCCTTACAGTACAACTGATAGTAATGCACATTTATCTGGTTCTTTGGATACATTTTCTGACCTCCCTGATTCTTTGGTGATTTTTTTTCCATCTTCTGTGCTCACTTTCTAATTCTTAAATTTTGTTTTCTCTTGATTAAGCTTTGTCTATTTTGTAGAGGAAACTTCCAAATTTATAGTCCCCTAATATTGTCTAAGTATACATTTCATTTCTATGTATTTTAATATTCTTTGTGGCAACTGGCTGTGGCTTTCCAGTTGCTGAGTAAAGAACAGGAATCTTTTTCTCTCCACAAAATAATCTTTCCATCATCTGCTTTTAAAGTTGAAGTATCCTTAACTTCCATTCATCTTTTTTTTTTGCTTTTGAGACAGGGTCTCTCTTTGTAGTTCAGGCTGGCCCTGAGCTCACTATGGTGCCCAGGCAAGCCACCGCGAACTCAGCAATTCTCCTGTCTCTGCCTCCTGAGTGCTGGGATTACAGGTGTGAGCCACTGTTCATCTTTTTTTTCTTCATGGTGAAATCATGATTTACACATAAGTATTTTGGAAAAGTTAATTTGTGGTGGTTCACATAACAAAAGGCAAATTTAAAAATAGGATTATAAATAGAAGTTTGTTTCAATTCATTTTAATTCAAATTCCACAGAACTTACATTCTTGTTGGGTAACAAGTATGTTCTATACATTTTTTTTTTTTTTGAGACAAGGTCTTGCTTTGTAGTTCAGGCTGGCCCTGAGCTCACTATGTAGTCCAGGCAAGCCTCGAACTCAGCAATCCTCCTGTCTCTGCCTCCCGAGTGCTGGGATGACAGGCGTGAGCCACCACGCCTGGCACTGTGGTATGTGGTATAGATGGCTGGTGGGCGTGAGTCTCCACGCCCAGCATTGTATGTGGTTACTGGGATCAAACTCAGGACCTTGCACTTGCAAGGCAGGCACCGGAACCACTGAGCTAAATCTCGGCCCATGTTCTATACATTTTATTTTGCATATTTTTCTAATACCTATAATCAGAGTTTCATTCTTCTAAATGGGATTGAAGATGCAGGAATGTCTAAAATATTGATTTTTATACCCTCATCATTTTTTATTTTACATGTCCTCTCAGCATATCATCTAGCCCTCTTTTTTTCCTCTGTGGTGTGGGGAATCAAACCCAAGGTCATATGTATGCAAAGCTTGTGCCTCTGAAGGAACCATACTCATGGCCCAGTTTGTCTTCTCTTGAGTAATATGTGTATATTTTCACATGGCTATATTTTGAGCTAGATTCTTGATGTTAGTATTAATATTTAAAATCAGTACCATAGTTCATATCTCATAATGCATTTTTATAGATGCTGGACTTAGTAATATCCCACATTTTATGAGATTCTTCCACTTGCTCAGTGATTCAAGCCTATAGTTAGTAAAATAATCCTTGACTCCTCATTTTTTTCCAAGATCAGATGAGACCTACGTACAGAATGGTACATAGACCTTGAATCCTCATTTTCATTAACTGTTCTCCCCTTTGAGGCCATCATTTAACTTTGTACTTTCTTTATACCAATATATATATATATATATACACACACACACAATATATAAATTTCTTCCTCCATGTGCTTCTTTAAATCATTTACTATCTCTGACTCCTTTCTTTGTCCTTTATTTCTAGTTTATTTTTTCCCCTATCTAGAATTTGAGGACAATGAAAATAAAACATATTTTGTATATTCCAAACATCTGTAGAGTGTGTTTTATGTGAAAGCCCTTTAATAAATATTTATGGGGTAAATAAATATAATATTTATTATTCTGGATCAGTGTTCCATCCTTTTGGTTTGTTGTTTTCCTAAGTTTTATGAAATAGTTCTACAAACCCTATTATTTGCTTACAGGAATGTCTTGCTTGTGTTCTGTTGTGTTTATATGTTTTGCAAGGTCCTCTTTAGAAAACAGTTGAAGCCCTACAGAGTGTTAACTGCTTTATTTATACACCTTTATATACATTTTTATATACGCACTTTATGTTTTTATATACACATGTATGTACATTTAAATTTTTGTCTTATTTATATTATTGCTTTTAGTTATAAGAAATAAGGAACAATTATACAGGGAGTTACTTTTATACTGTGATAGTGTTATCACTAAAAAGGCCGTTTTTCTTCCTTGCAGTGCTGGGGATTGAACCCAGGGCCTCTTGCATGCTAGGCAGAGATACTACCAGTGGCCTAAACAACATTTTAAAACACACCAAGAACCTTTTACAAGTTTAGTGCAGATAAGTTATAATTCATATTCTCTTCTTTTGTAGAAAACGGCCAAGTTGGTACTCTGCAGGGTCCAATGAAAGCTCAACGAATACTGAAGAGTAGGCAACAGTACCCTAAGCACAGTGCATTTGGAAATAATGCTCTTCAAAGTAAAAGTCATTTTGTGCTAGTCATAAAAACTTTGAAATCAAATTTAAATTCTGTCAACCAGAATAAAAACTATGGAACTAAGAATACTACTAAATTTAAGGAAAATGTGGAGACATTTATAAATGGCAAGTGTGAACTCCATTCTGCAGTTAAATTTCCTATAAGTAGAAAACCCATTAACAAGTCCCAAGTCAGTGGGCCTCAGAAAACACATGAAACAGAGAAAAATCATATATGTAGTGAATGTGGAAAAGCCTTTGTCAAGAAGTCGCAGCTCACTGATCATGAGAGAGTGCATACAGGAGAGAAACCTTATGGATGCAATATGTGTGCAAAAGTATTCTCAAGAAAGTCCAGACTCAACGAACATCAGAGAATCCATAAAAAAGAGAACTCATTTACATGCAGTGAATGTGGAAAAGTTTTTACCATGAAAAGCCGTCTGATTGAACATCACCGAATTCATACTGGAGAGAAACCCTACGTGTGCAATGAGTGTGGAAAAGGATTCCCAGGCAAGCGTAATCTCATTGTACATCAGCGAAATCATACTGGAGAGAAGTCCTATGTATGTAGTGAGTGTGGCAAAGGCTTCACTGGGAAAAGCATGCTTATTATACATCAGCGAACTCACACTGGAGAGAAGCCCTATGTCTGTGGTGTGTGTGGGAAGGGCTTCACCACAAAGCACTATGCCATCATACACCAGCGCAATCATTCAGGAGAGAAGCCCTATGTTTGCAGTGAATGTGGGAAAGGGTTCACCATTAAACGTCGTTTGATTGAACATCAGCGAATTCATACAGGAGAGAAACCCTATGTGTGTGGTGAATGTGGAAAAGGATTTCTTAGAAAAAGTAATCTTATTGTACATCAGAGAAATCATATAGTTGAGAAATCGTATGTATGTAAAGAATGTGGAAAAGGCTTCACCGTGAAGACTGCGCTTATCATACACGAGCGAACTCATACAGGAGAAAAACCCTACATTTGCAGCGAATGCGGGCGAGGCTTCCCCTTGAAGAGTCGGCTGACTGTACATCAGCGAACACATACTGGAGAGAAACCTTACAAATGTAGTGAATGCGGGAAAGGTTTCATCGTTAATAGTGGACTAATGGTACATCAGCGAGCCCACACTGGAGAGAAACCCTACATATGCAATAAATGTGGAAAAGGTTTTGCCTTTAAGAGCAATCTTGTTGTCCATCAGCGAACTCACACTGGGGAAAAGCCTTTTATGTGTAGTGAATGTGGAAAAGGCTTCACCATGAAACGGTATCTCATTGTACATCAGCAAGTCCATGTAAGAGAGAAATCTCATATATGTGCTGAATGTGGAAAAAGTTTTGTTGTAGAAACTGAACTCATTTTACATAAGCAGGTTCATACAGGAGAGAAACCATATGCATGTAATGAATGTGGTAAAGGCTTCACTGTGAAAAGCCGCCTAACTGTTCATCAAAGGACTCATACAGGAGAGAAACCCTTTATTTGCAATGATTGTGGAAAAGCTTTTTCTTCAAAGAGAAATCTTATTGTACATCAACGAACTCACAGTGGAATCAAACCCTGACAATGTAGTGAATAATGCTCATGTTGTCAGGAAAAAGTATGTCCTATGAAACATCGGATATTTCACATAGGATAAACTGTGTATTTCGAATGTGGAAAATTCTACTTGTATACTGTCAGTCTAATTCCTTAGAGAATTTAGACAAGAATATAATGCAATCACTGTGGGAAAAATCTTCAACATAAGTAGAGTTCTAATTATTTGATGCACCCATTGTAATCAAAGAACTCATATAAGAGGGGACTATAGATTAGCAGTTGGGGTGACCTTATGTATCAAGTTTCATTAAAAATACAGCAGTACAAACAAGAGTTATGTATTGTGTTAGGGTACATCATCCTGTTCACATAATCTGAACTCATTACATACAAGAAAACTATGTAGGGGCAAACTGTAGCAATCCTTGAACTCACTGTGTATTAGTGTGCTCCTAGCATACATGAGTATAGTGTAGAAAAGCCTGTTACTGAGTTTTTATTATTGAAAATTATGAAATTTGCCTAGGAATTAAATGTCTTTAGAGAATGCATTAGTGCCTCAGTGATTAAGTTCTTAAATGTGGGGAAACTGACATGTTCAGAGAAATCTTGAAAAAATTCTAAGTGATTACATGTCTTGAAAAGTGTATGTGGAGATACAGTACACGTAAGTGGGAAAACTAAGAAGCCTTGTATGGGAAGAAAGGCACGATCTCATTGGTAATCAAAATATATCATCACTGAGCTGAAACACAGTAGTGACATGATCATAGAAAGCCTTTGCACAGCTGACCTTTCTAGAGATGGTTTCAGAGCAGCAGGAGTCGTGGTTTCAGCCTTGCCACTTTCATGTAAGATGGGAGGGATCAGTCAAGTGAAAAGTAGTGAGATATTTCACATTTCAGATGGCAGTAAATATAGCAGAATTTCAGTGATATATTCTCATTATTTGTTAATAAGGCATACAGAAACAAAACTGGAACACCCTAAATGTATAATAATTAGCAAAATGTCAGGAATTCAGAAGTAAAGAAACTTTATGAAAATAATGTTGACATTTTTTTTTTGGTGGTACCAGGGATTGAACTTGGGTCTTTGTGCTTCAAAGGTAAGCATAGTACCACTTGAGCTAAATCCCCCACCCTGAACACAATGTATTCTGAAGGGTTTTCCATCACAAATGTAAAGTCATACACCTAGTAACCTTTTGAAACAAACTTTTCTCAATGATTTCACCATTTTAATATAGATTGTCTTCATACTTGATTAAATTTTGATGTTATGTAAGCAGTAAGTGTGTTCTGTGCCCATGTTATATCATTAGCTATTGCACATATTAGGGCAATAATTTTTCTACTACTGATATACTTGAAAAGTACATTAAATTTGTAAATATAGCTCGACATATTGGTGTTTAGCAGAGTTTCTAAGTAATATTAGAGAGTTGACAAAGGTACTTTAAATGATTTTACAGTTTTGAAATAATTTTAGATTGACCAGAAATTACAAAATCCATGTGCCTTAGTACTCTTCACATACAATCTTCCTGTTTGATTATCTTTGAATATCCTAACACTGTCCCCCCAGTTTGATCACATGCTGTTGGTCAGTACTCAACCATTCTGATTTTGTCGAGAGTGCTATAAAATTGGAATTATACAATATGTAACCTTTGACATAGGGCCCTTTTCCTTCAGCAGACTGCCTTTTATG
This sequence comes from Thryonomys swinderianus, assembly GCA_004025085.1. Lineage (NCBI taxonomy): Eukaryota > Metazoa > Chordata > Mammalia > Rodentia > Thryonomyidae > Thryonomys > Thryonomys swinderianus. The sequence goes on from PVIC010000404.1 coordinate 56,529, forward strand.
ATCCATTCAGACTGCTGCATGTACAGTGTTTCTGTGTGTTCTAAGGAGTGTTTTTTATGGATGTGCTGTAGTTTCCTTTTCCATTCACTGTTGGTTGATATTTGGGTTTTTTTAGTATTTTGCTCTTAGCTGGGAATATTTGTATACCTAACTTTGTGGGTACATAGTTTTTGTTTTTTGTGAAATAAATACCCAAGAGCACGACTGCTAGTTCATAGGAAGAGTTTGACTGTACTAATTTATGTTCTACCAGCAATGGATGAACATTCTGTTCATTCCATAAGGTCTTTCTAGCAACTGGCCCTGTCTTAACCTTTCTGTTAGACCTATAGTGGTATATAATCGTTATCTTAAGCATGTTTCCACTGGGGTGAATCACTAGTAGCACATGCATGTTAGTCCCATTGGGTGTCTATCTGCTCAGTGGGACAGTCTTGCATGTAGCACTGGTAGTTGAGGAGAGCTGCTCACCAGAAAAACATGAATTATAGCCTCATGTGAAGATGTTAACAACATTTTGCTAACAAGTCATGTTCAATGCATCTCCTACATCCACTGAGAACCATGTAAGGTAAAATTACAATTTTTGCTTTTGACAGTCAAATTTTTAAAAGTCAAAAGCATATATTTGATGATTGCTAATGTTATGTTTCCTTTTTTATGAAAGTTTAATCAGTTATTTAGAGCAAGTCTGCCGGCAAATATATTCTTAGTTTTCACACACACACACACACACACGCACGCACGCACACACACAGGGCTATTGTTCTGTCTTCTCTAGCCAGAATTATTTCACTTTATAGCCAAAGAAGTGAGTATTTGCATATAATGTGGCAGAATTCAGTCTGCAACTCAATGTTGAGCAATTTCATCCTTTGAAAGAAGTGTTTTTGAATTTGCGCACTATGCCAGGCAATGCACAGACCTGGAGACTCATCGAAAAACAAAGCCAGCAAAATGATGTCCTTGATGGAGCCTTCAGAATACCTGAGTAAAATAAATACTAAACAGAATTCAGTTCTAATGAGTATTAGAAAGAACTACAAAGTCTGATAAGTCTGTAGACTGTGAGTTGAAGGGGCAGTGTAGCCCTTTTCAGGTCAGGTATTTCTGAGCAGATATAAATTGAGCTAAAATTCAAAGGTTGTGAGGTATATAATATTTATGAGTCTAGAAACACCACCAGGTGTTTCTAAAGGTTTTTATCTGGGACTGTGACTCAGCATCTTTTGGAAGCTTGTAAAAAGCAAATTCATGAATCATACTCTAGACCTCCTAAACTGGAGCTTCTGAGGTTGATGTCTAGGATTCTGTACTTCCAAAAAGAACTTTCAGAAGGCTGGGGTGTAGCTCAGTGGTAAAGCTCTTAGGACACATGAGGCACATGGGTTCACTCTCCAGTGCTACAAAAACAAAATAGGTAAAAAGAACTTTCAAATTTATTCTTCAGAGTTTCTCTGCCCTGAATTCTGGATTATTCTTCCCATTACCACACCCTCAAAATAACAGGATAGATTTGGGGCAGATACTTTCCAACAAAGAAGCAGATGCTGTGCTTTACCAGACAGGCTGTTGCGTCCTGTCTTTGTCTTGCGAATCTGTGCATCCTGCCGTGGCAAAATCAGATCAGCTCCTCGCTGGAACTGGTCAGTAAGGTTCCCAGATGGGCTGTCCTGGGCTCTGTAACAGGTGAACTTTTCAGAGGTTGTCAGCTTCGATGAACAGAGCTGAAATTTAATTATACTGCAGAGGACATAATTCTCAAGAAATTAGATGAGATAGGACAGGAAGAGGCCCAATCCTTATTTCCCTCTGACAGCCAGGGACATGTGATCAGCTGCTGTTATACCATATCTTACTACCCAAGACAAGTTGAGGACAGTGGTAGTGGGAACCAGCCATGGGCATACTTTCCTGTTTGCTTTTGCCTTCTAAGCCATGCTGACAGCTTCAGTGCCCTCCTTTGCTCCTGCTGTTCTGGGTGCTGCTGCTACCTCTGTGAAGAGTGAACAAAAACCCACACGTGACAGGGCAAAGATTGGTTGGGTTGGGGCCCATTGTTGGAATCTTGGAAACCTGGACTCAGGGGAGTCGTGAACAGCACAGCTGGCCTTTCCAGAGATGATTTAAGAGCAGCAGGAGTTGCAGTTTCACCCTTGCCACTTTGAGATGGGAGCTACCAGTCAAATGGCTGCTTGTGCTTAAGTTCTGCTAAACTGTTTCAAGATGGCTGTGGCTGTCCTAGATCCCCCAGCATGGCTCCAGGAGATGTCTGCCTTGGCTGTAGCAGGCTTAAAACAGACCTGTTTTAGATGACTGCCCTGTGGCCAGTCTTATTTCCCTCTGTTGTTACTGCTGAAGTCCTTCGCAGAGTGGTTCATGTGTAAAACCACAAGAGCAGCCTACACCTGCCTTAACTGGCACTCCCTCACATACTCAGACCGCTTGAGAGGGCTCCCTAACCCTCCTGTGCTGTAGCACAGATCTTAATAATGCTTCGCTGCAATGGTCCTATTACTTGTGATTCTCACTCAAGAGTGGACAGAGGAGGTTGCCCTGAAACGAGCTGGTGATGGCAGTGGCTAGAGCCTCTGAAAAGATTGTTGGTGGAGAACAGCAATAACCAGCAGAGATCAGCAGCAACAAACATCACCCAGAGCTGACTGGCAACCAACAACAACCTATAGTGATCTATAGCCCCCAGGAAATTCAGTCTGGGGCTTATTTCCAACAGCTACTACTCAAATATGGCTACAGTGCACTAGAAATGTGGCTAGTGTAAATGAGGGACTGGATTCTAATTTTGTATTCAGGTTTCTAAAAATTTAAGTAGGTACAACACAAAAATTTTCATGTAATTTGATATCTCTTGGAAAGATAAAGTGTGAGCATGAAAAACATACCTTTATTTGGGTTCTAAGGTGTTTAAATATAATTGTGGGCAAATTTTCCTCATCCCTCAAAATAATATGCTCCTTAAACAATAACTATTGTATATATCCTCTAGAACTACTTAACTCACATTTATTTCACCTAATGTAGATGTTCACATCCTCTTGGTAGACTGGTGGAGTATAATTATATCACTTTAATACAGTCCAGCTAACTCCTTCTCTCCAAAAGACCATGGATTTTGTTTGGTTCCCCAGTGTAACTTAAGCTCCTACAGCAGGACTAGGTATAAAGAAAGCAGTTGTCAAGCATTTCCTAGATTAAAGAACTAACTCAATGGAAGGCTGCTTATAGGTGTCTTTACATACTGCAAAATTCTAGAAGTTTGCCAGGTGTGGTGGCACCTGCCTGTTATCCCAGCATTTTGGGTGCTGAGGCAGGAGGATTGCTTTGAGTTTGAGGCCAGCCTGAACCACATACGTGTTTAAAAAAAAATGTTGAGGACATATTCTGGTTTTCAGTTAATCCCTCATTCGGACTGGGAAAACAAAATTAACATAGCCATGATCTGCATGATACCAGCCCAATGGTAACCCTTTGAACAACTGTATCTCATGTCCTTTTCATTCACAGCAACATTCTAGCTACCAATTTAAACTTTAAAATACTTACTGTCCCCATTTAAATAAATTCAGGTTTCCTTCACTCATTTAATATGATAACAATTATTATGTATGATTTGGCTTGTGAGCATCACACTGTGCCCGTGTAACAATGCAACATTTAGACAGGATGCATTTATTAGGCTTTCCCAGTCTCTGCTTGTATGGCTTCTCCCAGGATATGCTTTCCAGCCATAGAAAGAACTAGAAGTTTCTGCACAACTTTTCCATACAAAATGTATCCGAGTGTTTTCCTATGGGCTTTCTGTAACATATAACAAGACATAACTGAGGGCTGAAGGAACAGCTGCATTCACTGCATTCATAAGGTTTCTCTCCAGTGTAAATTCTCCACTGTCTCTGGATGGCATGCACCTGGGCACTGGCTGTCCCACAAGGACTACATTCCTATTTGCTAGAAGCCCACTGATGTTTAGTGTGGACTGAGAGGCCACAGAAGGCACCTGGGTAATCACTGTACTAAGAGGGTTTATCTCCTGTAAGACACCACCAGTCTGTAACGAGCTGTCACTCTCAGCAGGATCTTCCAAATCCATTGTACAACTCTGTTTTTCCCTTGTGTGTATTTTCTTGTGCTTCACCAAGCAAGACATGTATGCAAAAGCTTTTCCACAGTCACTGCAGCTGTAGGGTTTCTCTCCTGTATGAGTTCTTTGATGAACAATGAGCTTTTGCTTTGTGGTGAAGGCTTTCCCACAGTCACTACATACAAAAGGCTTCTCCCCTGTGTGAATCCTTTGATGTTTAATGAGACCTGACCTCTGTGAACAGGATTTTCCACACTCACTGCACACAAAGGGAGTCTTCCCAGTATGAAATCTCTGATGGGCTATGAGGCAGGTTTTCTGAATAAAGCCTTTTCCACATTCACTGCATATGTAAGGTTTCTCCCCTGTATGAATTCGCTGATGGACAATGAGATTTCCTTTCTGGATGAAGCCCTTTCCACACTCACTACATATATACTGTTTCTCTCCTGTATGTGTTTTCTGATGTATATTGAGCCGGGATTTCTTGAGAAAGGCTTTGCCACATTCAGCGCATGCATAAGGTTTTTCTCCTGTATGAGTCCTGTGGTGTTCAGTGAGCATGAACTTTCTGGAGAAGGCTTTTCCACACAGACTGCACTGATAGGGCTTCTCTCCAGAATGGACGATCTCGTGGTCAGTGAGCCAAGACTTCTTGATAAAGGCTTTCCCGCATTCACTGCAGACATGACGTTTCTCTACTTTTTGAGTTTTCTTATGCTTGGGGCTACCGATCCGCAATTTAATGTTGATACGTTTTTGACTTGCAGGAAATGGAATTTCAGTATGAAGTTTTCCATGGGTAGTAGGGAAAAAGGATTCCTCACGAGTAGGGAACTCCAGGGGGTTCTTTATGTCACAGCTTTTGCTCTGATTAACCAAAGTTAAATCTGACTTCATACCTTTTCCATGTAAGTTAAAAATGTCACAATTTTGTCTCAAAAGAAATTTGTTTTTGCTCTGCTGAACAACATTTTCAAATGTACTAGGTTTGTGCCACTCTTCTAACCTGTCCATGTTGCTTTTGTTTTGTAAGTGCTTTGGCTGATCGTCATCATCTTTCCAGATATCTATGAAAGAAAAGAACAATGAGTTTCCCATCATCTTGATTTGGAATTAAGGCATTTTAGGGATGACCTTGATGGGAGGTATCTCTTTAGTGACAACCTTATGAATACAACTCTACATTTAACATCTCTTGCACATGGGTCAGAAACAGTTCTATAACCAAACCAAGAATTAGTGATAGAGACAAAGTTAATTAATAGTAAATACATATAAATTGTGATGCTTCCAAAATAAAGTCTTTCAGATATGTAAAGATAATTTGGTAGTCAGCAAAGGCTAAGGAGCCACCTCACCCAAAGAGTTCCACCACCCTGACTGATTACTGTGTACCAGGCCAGGTATTAGTGTTGTAGATGCAAAAATATGTTCAGAGAGCCTCACAGTTTGGCAAAACCATGTAAAAGAGCAGATATAGGGAAGCAGATTCTAAAAGGTATTTTGAAGGCACAATGGAGATAGCAGTGCAGGAAATGAGCTCATACAGGACGTCACTGTTACAGTTGACATGGGCAGAGCGTAGGAAATGAAGAACCGGAGGATGTTCTAAGTATCTGGCTTAGGTTACCAGGTTGCAATGTCATTAAAAATGAAAGAAAGAAGGGCTGAAGATTTAGCTGAAGTGGTACTGTGCCAACCTTGGATGCACAAGGGCCTAAGATCAATCCCTGGTACCACAAAAAAAAAAAAAAAAAAAAGAAAGAAAAAGAAAAAAAGAAAGAAAAGCACTTAAGTCTCTTGGCATGGATTGGCCTCCCAAGGGTCTCTACTTCTCACTTTGATGTTGACTTTGTTTTCCACTTTCTCTTTATTTCCTCAACCTTTGCATAGCCATGAGGCTTTGTCCTTCGACCATTCCCCAGCTTCTTCTCACTCACCTGAATGGGTCCCACAGTGCAGCTCATCCTCCACAGTCCATGGTTCTCCACACAGCAGCTTGGAGAGGGCAGCTGACTCACTGGCTTGATACCCTGTTCATGGGAAATGACAGAAGTCTTAGGCTCATCAAACTGGGCTGTGATCTGCCAACACGGGAGAAAGGTCTACTTTAGGAACATCTGTTTTACATCCTGCTCCTTTAGGAAAGGGATGAACTCAATAAGATACCACTGAGCATAAGTTAGTAGAGATGCATAAGTTAGTAGCTATGGAGTTTGCGCATTACATCCTTTTTCTGGAGGCCAAAGAATTACAAATCTACCACTCAAGACACCACAAGGTCCTCCAGGGCTTCAAGAAGTACAGGAAGGAAAGGCCACTGCCAGGAGCCTTCTGGATGACACAGGACAGCCGTTCTCACCCATGGACACCAGGCTGCTGTAGTTCTCCAGCATCACGTCCCGGTACAGGTCCCTCTGTGTAGGGCCCAGGAGCTTCCACTCCTCCCGGGAGAACCTCACAGCCACATCCTCCAGTGTCAGTGACTCCTGTAACAACAGTCTTGATAATGAATTGATTTATGTGTAAGGATTTGAAAGAAATATTAGTCTTTTTTCTGTTCTTTCTACTCCATAGATTGTGTCTATATATCCAGTTCCTGCTGTTTAATACATGATGGTAGTAGAATCCTAAGAAAATATTCTGTAATTGTCTATTCAATTGTATATTATATTATACACACATACACAAAATCAGGGGTAACATATTGACAGAAACACATTCCAGAAAATGTGTCCTTAGACAACTTAACTTTTGAGCAAACATCATAGAGTGTACTTAAACAACCTAAGATGGCTACAGTCTTACTAGGCAACACACTTATATGGCAACACTTATATTGTATATGCAGCCCACTATTGACCTACACATTCTTAACTTGGTGCATGTGTGAATGTATCACAAGTGTGAGCCTTATCTTACCTTGTTCCAACTTACCAGGTTTAACTCCAAGTCCCATGATCTCTTCCTTGAGTTTGTTAATTAGAACCGCCCTCAACATTCAGAAATGGTCCACTTCCTAATGGCATTTTATAACAAAGGCTACAATCTCCTTTATTAGTAAAAGTGTAATGGAGGAGATCCTTAGGGCAGAACACGGGGAAGAGCACTGAGGCTTCCCATGCCATTCTTACATGGGGAAAAGCACTGAGGCTTCCCATGCTATTCTCACATGAGGAAGAGCACTGAGACTTCCCACACCATTCTCCCTTACCAATCCAAACGTTCCCCAAGCTCTTTACTTAATGCTTTGATGGAAGCTTCATAACCTAGCATAACTGATTAAATAACTAGCTTTTGGTGATATAAATCACTAGCCTTTGGCGATTAAATCAGTCTCCAGCTCCTCTGCCTTTCTCAGAAGGGGGCTGCAGATTACAGTCTTCTGCCAACCAAGCTGGTTCCCCAGACAACCAGTTTCCCAAAAGTTACTCCAGTAACATAAATTCAGGCTATAAATAGCAAAGTTATCCCTTTCTTCTCTATCTTCCAGAGTTGTTTCATTGGCCAAAGGCAAAAACACAAATACTTGGGCTGGGGATTTAGCTCGTGGTTCCAGCATCTGTCTCACAAGCACAAGGTCCTGAGTTCGATCCCTGGTAACCACATACCACAGTGCCAGGTGTGGTGACTCACACCTGTAAATCCAACACTTGGGAGGCAGAGGCAGGAGGACTGCTGTGAGTTCAAGGCTGGGCTGGAGTACAGAGTGAGCTCAGGGTCAGCCTGAACTACAAAGTAAGACCCTGTCTCAAAAAAAAAAAAAAAAAAGAATACAGCTCCATACCAATACTGTTAAGTACAGACACTTCTATTGTTCTTGTCACAAAGGAAATTACCAGTTTTGAGAGGTCTGGCCCGGAGCAAGGGTCAAACATCAAAATATTTATTTCTTACTTCACAGTCTGAGAGTGACAGTATATTGGTCAGTGGCCCAGAGTTAATACTTGTGAACATCAAACAATGACCAGAAAACGGAATGATTGGTCACTCTGGAGAGCAACTTGATAGGTTCATTAAATATAAAAAAATGCATTCAGTGAGTGACTTCTCTGTAGCTCTTTCAGAAATACTGATATACCTTTACAAAAAGGCATTAAAGATATGCATTTCTGCACAGTGTGTAATAAGAAAATTACCTAAATGTTCAACAAAAAGAGAACAGTTAAATTATGGCGTCCACATCATTTGGATAACAGTTTAGCAAGTGAACAAGAAGTGGTGGTGGATACCTGTCATCTCAGCACTGGGGAGGCTGTTCGTAGTGTTGCCCCAAGTTCTATACCAGCCACGACTATATACTGAGTTCAAAGATCAGTCTGGGGCCGGAGGGTTAGCTCAGTGGTTCCAGCACCTGCCTCGCAAGCGCAAGGTCCTGAGTTCGATCCCCTGTAACCACATATAATGCTGGGTGTGGAGACACGCCCACCAACAATCAACACCGCATACCACAATGCCGGACGTGGTGGCTCACGCCTGTTATCCCAGCACTCGGGAGGCAGAGACAGGAGGATTGCTGAGTTCGCGGCGGCTTGCCTGGGCACCATAGTGAGCTCAGGGCCAGCCTGAACTACAAAGCGAGACCCTGTCTCAAAAATCAAAAAAAAAAGCAAAGATCAGTCTGAACTATTCAACAAGACCTTGTCTCAAGTAAGAAAGAGAGGGAGAGAAGGTAAGAGAGAGAGAGACCAACCAACTAACCAAGAAAGTAGATGGACATGTAATAACCCCTAAAAAAATTCAGGTTCTTTAAATGAAAAAAAAGTACAAAAAATACTAGCATTCTGATTCCTTTCAAAATAAGAACAGAAACAATAGCAAGAAACTATCAAAAACACTACAGGAAATGCACATTAAACTGGTAATTCAGTTCTTCTAAAAGAAGGATCGTATATGAGTATATGGGTCTTGCAATTATTGAACAATGCTTAGCTTTTTCTATTTTTTTCTTCACATTAAGTATATATTGTTTATATATGTTGGGGTCCCCCCCAGACAATGACAGTCTAACATATACAGTTGTAAGAAATAATATAGAGGGCCTGGGGGTTAGTTCAGTGGTAAAATGCTTTGTTACCATATATGAGGCCCTGGGTTCAATTCCTACCACTGAAGGAAAAAAAGGAGAGAAGAAGAAAAAACACTCTGCCTGATGTTTAGCTGGAAGACTAAACTGAACCCAGGATGGCAGCACACAGCTACAGTTCCACCTCCTCTTGAATGCAGAAATCTGAGGCCAGCCTGGGCAATGTAGCAAGATTCCCATCTCAAGAAGTAAAACAAAACACAAAATAAAGATTGAGTTTCTTCTCTTCCAGATTCTGCTTTTTTGAAATTAAGCTTTTCAGATTAATGTAACTGATTTATTTTTCTACATGCCTCTTAAAAATCTGGGGAACAAAGGAAAGACTACAAAACAAACCCAAAGTTAGTTACCTGGGCCTGACTCATTTTCTTCTTTTTTTGGAAAATTTCTGGCCACTGAGATGCTGTTCTGGTGTCTTTTGCTATAATGTGACACCCCAATCCTTTAAGTTCCTCTTCTTTTATATGATTCTTTTGCTCCTGAGGATTGAGGACCTGTGAGTCAGAAAGAAAATGTAGTTTGGTACATTTCCTCTGGGCTGGGTTCTATCAGTGGTCCTAGGCATTCATTTGAACACAATATCCCCAATATCATTAACCAACCTTGCATATAGTGGACCAACAAATGATATATCTCTGGCTAATTAAGCCAGAGGTTCTGAAAGTATTACATGTATATCTTTATTCTATAAAGTTTAGCTGGGATGACTGAAGGCATGTGGGAAATGAGCCCCACTATACTGTCATGCCTCGGCCACAAGAGTTCAGACATCTATTCTGGGTTGGGGGAGGAAGTAGAACCCCAGCTTATAACATACACAAAAATCATTTAGGGGTCAACTGTCAACCTCAGTGGGACAAACAAAACAGTAACATTTCAAGGAAATAATGGAAGAGGCTCTCTCCATGTTACTACAGTACAGAACATTATTTTAAACAGTCCACATAAAGCAAGTGATATTCCGCTGTAGTAGTACAGCTACTTTGGAAAAGTTTGGGGTTATTTATTTAGATGTGAGATTATATCATCCTATAATACAGTAATGTTTTACTGAGGTATGTATGTTAAATATGCATCTCCTGCCTCCCTTCCAATAAGGGCACTTACAAAAATATTCATGGGGCTGGGGATTTAGCTCAAGTGGTAGCGTGCCAACCTTGGATGCACAGAACCCGAGTTCGATCCCCACTACCATACACACACAAAAAAATGTTCATGGCTGCATTATATCTAAAAATTCAGAGAGTAAGTAACGGAGATGTAATTAACAGGAAAAACTGCCATACATTTAAATAATGTACTGAGATAGAAAAACTGGTTGAAATTAAATGATAAAGAGAAGTCTACAGCCTACTTGCTATAGAGAAAAGAACAGTAATTCTCTCTGGTGAGAGGGTGGGAGAAAGGTAAGAGAATACTACTTGAATGCCAGGAATAGTTTATCTCTGTGACAATGACTGCGTATATCCAGGTATGCCCGTTACCATTTTATTCACCCACTTTTTTTCAGATTGTGGAGCCAATGCATTAAAAGAATTACAGACATAACAAATGAGGCAGAAAAGTAAGCTTATCTTCAGATATCATTATCGACATAGAAACAAGATCAAGGAACAATCGATTTAAACGGAACAATGCTCCCCAACAACTGGCAAGCAAATTTTCACGTATTACATAGTAAGCTACGATTATATCATATGTACACCTAAGCTCAGTTTCATGCAAATTTTATCACTGGCAATGGGAACTGGAACCACCACCTGTGGCTCATATCAACCAAGACTTAATGAACGATGATCTGGATCACTTGGCCAAACAGATACATTAGCAAACGCAAAATCTGTTAGCAGAGCACAAAGTGTAAATTACGCAGGGCGCAGCAGGAAAACACTAGTATTTGCAGTCCTGCGTTCCCAGGTTCAAATTGCAGCACGGCTTTCCGTGCGTCCGTGTCGCGGGGGCTCACGGGAGTCCCCGGCTCGCACAGCTCGGCTCTCCTGGGCCTTTCCTGCAGACCCGGCCGCGCACCGCCACGCGTCTGGAGCCTGGGCCTGACCTGCTGTGTGATGACAGCCGTGTAGACTCCAGCTTCAACGAGCACCAACCTGAGTCCCGCGAAAAGCCATCTCCACACCGAAGAAGAGCGACCCCCAGGGCCCGAGGGTTAACTCCGGTGGTACTGCGCCTACCTTGGAAGCACAAGGACCCAAGTTCGATCCCCAGTACCTCAAAAAAGAAAATAAAAAGAAAACCCTCGTGGCCCTGACAGGCACAGTGCAAACACCTCCCTCGCCCTCCGACACGTCCAGGAAGAAAATCATACACTCACCTGATTTCCTCCAGACCCATAAGAACGACCCGCACGTTGCACCTCCGCGCTGCGCTCGGGTATTTCGGGAGCCCTACGGGGAGCGCAAATTGGTCTACGGCGGCCGAGAGGGCCAAAAATTACTTGAACGCACACAAGCAGAACTTCCGGTTACTACCCCGGGGGGTAATATGGCTGCGCCCGACGGACTGTGACCCTCAGGGGGCGGTCACGTACCAGTACTGACGTAGGGAAGGGAAGGTGGCAGATTTGGGGGAACGTAGCCCAGGACAGCCAGGAACATGAAACTGTCTCAGAGCCTGGCTCTTTAACACTTGTAAATACTCGGGCAGATTTCCAGACACTCAAGCTTGGCAAACGAAGTAGGCGGCCACGTTGTGAACGCAGAGGAGTAGTATTTCACTAGGTTTTTATTGTACCCTTTTGTTTTGATTGTTGTTAAGTTTGCCAGGTAAGAGCTCAAAAATCTAGATAGCAGAGAATCACTCCTGGAAGGGGAATTATATAAGTCTCATAAAGATAATATGCATAATGGCATACACCTATAATCACAGTGTTTGGGAGGCTGAGACAGAAGGATCACAAGTTTGAGGCCAGTCTAGGCTGCATAGTGAGTTCAAGGCCAGTTTGGACTACACAGTGAGACCTGTCTTTGGAAAAAAACAAACAAACAAACAAACAAAGCCAAAGACAGTATGCAGAAAATGAAGAAAATTAAAGGTAATATTTAAGCAGAAAATATTAAACTATTCTGTAAAAAGTACTCACAGTATAAACCTATGAAGAGAAATTATAAATATATACAATTCAAAATTCTCATTGTATGTAAAATACTTTAGATTTTCTCTTGGGTCTGGGTCTCAAAATAGAGGGATATCAAAGGTTGGCATATTTCTAATAAAATCTCAGTGGTTTGGATTCATGTTCTTGTTATCTCTTGGTTTATTTAAAATTAAACTATGTTGGTCCGGAGGATTAGCTCAGTGGTTCCGGCGCCTGCCTCGCAAGCGCAAGGTCCTGAGTTCGACCCCGGTAACCACATACAATGCTAGGCGTGGTGACTCACGCCCACCAGCAATCAATACCACATATCACAGTGCCGGAAGTGGTGGCTCACGCCTGTCATCCCAACACTCGGGAGGCAGAGACAGGAGGACTGCTGAGTTCCAGGCTTGCCTGAGCTACATAGTGAGCTCAGAGCCAGCCTGAACTACAAAGCGAGACCCTGTCTCAAAAAAAAAAATTAAGCTATGTAAATGAAAATAAATAAGTAAAATCCTGATGGAAAAAGCAGACAGTGGCTTCTGAGCCAGAGCAACTACATTCAAAGACCTAAAGATACCCATGTTGAAACCTTTAAAGAAAAATATGAGGGTGATAATCCAATTAAAAAACCTCAATATGACATTGAAAGCATGATAAAGAATCTAAAAAATGGTGGTTGAAATAACAAATGAAAACCTTACACAACAGATTTACTAGCAGACTTCAGTGTTGAAAAAAAAGGTCATAAACTTGAAAGAACCAGAGAGATTATCCAATGGAAATGATAGCAATAGTAGGGAAAAAACTTTAAATATGAATATATATATATATATATATATATCAGAAGGAATGATCAAAAGGAGGAAGAAAAAATATTTAAAGATAGTTCCAGCACTTTCCCTTTGATACCGCTCAGACTTTAGGGATCACAAGAAAGTCAGAGTCCCTCCCAAACACATCAACATTTTTGTTGAGGATATTTACAAGAAACTTATAATTGGTTTGGGCAACTGGGGAAAACGTTTCATGCACCTTCTGCACTCCCAAAGCCTGCCCTGTCAATGCCAATGCAGGGGAAATGATAACTCCAACTCCAAAGGGAGGTGAGGTCACAGAATAGCACATCCTTTTCTGGAGGTCCAGCTGCTTCCCTCTTCCACAACGCTGGCTATCAGGACTTCTGCCCAGAGCCCAACATCCTGCAGAAGGAAGGAATCAGGTGAGCATTTTGTATTTCAGCTTGAGTAACAGGATGAATAAGGAAAGAAAGTCTTAGTAAGTCTTCATGCCTGGAAAAGAGATTCTGGGGGAGGAAGAGATCCAGGGAAAAGGTAGACACTGGGGGGAACAGTCTTTGGCTGTGACCTGAGTTAATAGGGGAAAAGTCTCTCTGAATTTATGTCAACTCCTGATGGCCTCTCGTGTAATTTCATGGAATCCTGAACAAGGATAACTGCTGCTAAACAATTCCACTGGTAGGAATCAAAAATCAAAAAGTGTTGGCTGAGTAGGAGGGATGGAAAAGGAAGGGATGAAGAAGGAATTAAAGTGTGTTATCTACATGTACTAAATTACCACAAGGAATGTAACTGTGTTGTATTACGCACATGTACTAACAAACCAAAATAAAATAAAAAAGAAAGAGTTTAAAAATGGAATGATGAAATAAATTTGAGTTCACATTACATGAATCATAGATTAAATTTTCAGTATTGTTAGATATAGACATTTGTAATTGTTCCAAACACACAGAGACAGGAAATTTGGGTAAAATAATAACAGATTTACTTGCTAGCAAGTAGGCATTCACTGAAAGCCATGCTTAACATCTGACCCCTACCCTGGTTGCACTTCTCTTTTGGTAGGGTTTTACAACCATCACCTCATTCTCTGGTGGTCTAGCCTGATTAAGCAAGCAGACACAGTTTCTGTTAACAGTCACAAGTGAAGTGAATTTAACTAGTGGGGTGCTCTGTTCCAAAGGTTAAGATGTTATTTACAGCAGGCAGTAAACAGAGACTGATAGCCATCGACTTCAAAGGCTTAGGGAAGCAGCACAAGGAAGACTGATGTTTTACATGCTTTTACATTTTTAACTCACAGCATCTAAGCAAACAGTGCTGTGATTTACTTGTTTTCACTATCATAATGCCTTCCTACTTATAATAATATTAAGACAGACATAAGAATCACCTCACAGTATACAGAAAACATGATATGAATCTTTTGTAGTAAAATATTACTTCATAACTGTACATTTATGCTCCACTGAAATGTGCCTACATCGCCCCTCTGGTGTGATGACTGTGGTTAGGTGGCTTTACTTCTTCAACATGAATAAACAACATACCTGGGAAAGATGACATAGTAAGTATTGGACAAAAATTGCCAGGATCAGGTGTACTTTCCACTGTGTCCCATGACTTAATGAATTTCTAATGTTAGTGCCAAACTCATGGCGAATTTTCATTTTTATTTTAACTTCTACAATATACAGTGCAGAAGATTTCGTATTATTCAGGTTTGATTTACATGTACCTCTTGTATTTAAGTATCTTTCATAGGCTTGCTTCCCAATAGTCACACTTAACCAGAGTACTAGTACATGTAACCTTTTAATATGAAATTAGTAACCATTTTATCCTTCACTAGTTAATGACCTATTAATATTTATTATTTTATTCAACTGCAGAAGTTTTGACAGATCTAAATGCTGTGATCCTACTGGTTTGGTGCTTGCAGCATTGTTTTTCCCACAGCCTCTGGAACAGCGGAAGCCAAGCTTCCCTGTAGATCGTGCCCAAGAAAGGACATGTTGCCCATTGTGAGTTTCTCCTCCCAAGATCTGAAATCACTCTACAGAAATAAACCGGCCACTCTTCAGTCTTACAACTAGCTGCATCACACTGAGCTTCTGACGACTGCGACTCACTGCACTGTTTGTAGTTTTATTTCTCGTATGGCCTCCTTTCAGAAAGTGTCTTTCCACCTGGGAGAGGCTCTTTCTCAGGTGATGTTGGAGAGGCGCTGACAATAGGAAGTCTTCACCGTAGCTACTTCAGTTTGATTCAGTCCATCAGTTTCCTACCTGCTTCTTTCTGCAGCTTTGGGGCTGTCACCTGCAGTTTGCTCCTCTCGCCCTCTGGTGAACCTCCCCAAACACACTGGCTGTTAGTTTCTGCAGTCCCTGTCCAAGTTGAACTTGAACCCTAGGAAGGCTTTCACATTTTTCATCTTTTAACTTCAGTTCCTCATGTTAGATGTTTCTGCCCAATTTAAATACCTAGGGAGGGGATACACACATTGTGTAGGAGGATCAGAAGCGTCCAATGCATTAGGTTAGACAAGAGCAGAGGCTAAAGCCGAAGGATGTGTCTGGGAGATGACACTTGGCGAGCTGGTCTGCTCTTCACTTCCTGATTCAGAAACACTGAGGAGGCCTGGAGAGGCAGGTGTGACAAGGGTTGCCTCACAGAAGACTTCCAAGGGGTCATTAGCCATAGCAAGACCCTCATCATAAAATAACCCAAAGAACCCATTGCGCTGCCTCCTGTGGCCAGAGGCTCTGAGAGCCAGAGGACACAGGACTGACAGGTGCGCTGTGCTGGGAGCTGCGAAGCAAGCCCGGGTTGCCCTTGACTTTGAGGAAAAAACAACAGTTGTTTGAGACTGGCAGAGTGATCTCCAGGGATTTTGCAGTAGGAACACTCCATGTTTTCAGACTATAAGTAGAATTTGAGCATTTACTCTCTTCTTCTTTTTTTTTTTTTTTTTTTGAGACAGGGTCTCACTTTGTAGTTCAGGCTGGCTCTGAGCTCACTATGTAGCCCAGGCAAGCCTCAAACTCAGCAATCCTCCTGCCTCTGCCTCCCGAGTGCTGGGATTACAGGCGTGAGCCACCATGCCCGGCACTGTGCTATGTGGTATGTGGCATTGATTGCTGGTGGGCGTGAGTCTCCACACCCAGCATTGTATGTGGTTACCGGGGATTGAACTCAGGACCTTGTGCTTGTGAGGCAGGCGCCGGAACCACTGAGTTAACCCTCTGGCCCCATTTACTCTCTTCTTTACCCTTGTCTTTTCCCTGAAGTAGACCCCATCTGAGCCACGTAAACTAATTCTTAAGCACTGACATCTCGCGGGCATTTTCTTTAAAAGTGTCACCAAATTGTTGGGCGCTTTTAAGTTGAAACATTTCATTCAGATACTGTGAGCACAATTTCTTTTCTGTCATCCCGAATTAGCAAGGTAGGTCCATTGCCATCATCTTCCTCTTGAGTGTATCCAATCATCTTAATAAGCCTCAGGAACTCCTGCTGGACTGGACTTAAAGCTCCCAAGCATGTTAAGATATTCAGCTGTGCTTTCCTGGACCCTGTGTATACCCGTAAGTGACTCCCCACATATGTGGCTGCCAGATGTAGGAGAAAAACATCATAAAGGTGAGCAAAGACCTAGCATACTGGTCCTTTGAGCATCAGGGTTCATTCACAGCTCACAGTGGGCATCTCTGGTGTTACTATTGTATGGTTCCTGCTTGTGCTTATGATCGGGGCTTATCATTCTATATGTTCCCTGTATACAGACGCAAGCACAGGTAAAAAACATTCAAGAACTTTTCCTCTAGGTTACTGAATTGGCTTTGTTCTAGATATTTTTTAAAATTAAAGACACAGAAGTCTTAAGTACATGGCTCTAGAATTTCCCAAATGAGATGTGGGAAGCGACCTGGGGGTCGTCACTGTGAGGCCTGGAGAACTGCACTGGGTGCTGCCCTAACTATCAGTTAGGAGGTCTGCACTGTGAACGGTGCTGCCCAGCTCCCAAGAGAACTGCAGCCTCATCCTGAATAATGGGATCTGTCTAGTTGCTGCCTTGGGGTGCCAGATCAGTGGCGACAAGAGGTAAACAACCTCTGGCCCAAGGTTATTCTCTGTCTGCTCCTCATTTAAGAATTTGCTGTTCTTTCCTTAGCGATTGGGTTGATCAACAAACTCTTTTGTGATGTGCTGAGAATAAAGTTATTCTTGTCTCTAGACAGCTTATCTAATAGACTGGAATTGGCACAAGAAAAGTGGCCTTCAGGAAGTAGATGATAGGGAAGTTACATCTCAGAAAGAACTAGTTGTAGGCTAGGTGTAGGAATTAAAACACTACTTCTTTTTTCTTTTTTCTGATTCTGCAGTTCTCTGTTTCCAAGTCTCTAACTGTGACTATAGGCAATTGTTAGCTGCTTCTGACGTCACTAATGTCCTTGAAATCTGTATAAGTATAGCACTGTGAATAAACTCGGGGCCTTCTCAGTTTTGACTGAGAGGTCCTTCTGATCCCATTATTCTGTCTTCTTTCTTTTCTCAGCCGCACCCCTCAACTTCACAAACCCGCTGTTTGTCCGGCAGGCTCTGGCAATGAAACATCTCTGAATGCATTGTACAGACTGAGAAACAGAATATGGTCTGCTTCTCAGAAGATCTCTTCTTTCTCCAACAGGGAATGAATCAAGAGACAGAGGGGGAAGGTAGGACAGGGAAAAAGGAATTTGGATGTGGTATGTACATGTGCCCGCTCCACCCAAGGGATGGGAATATTATGTACTACAAACGTGTATGAAAAACAAAGCAAAACAACAGAAAAGCAAGGGGATCAACAGATGCATGGATGGGGGGGGGAAGGAGGCAGTGGAGGTGAAAAGTATTAAGATGTGCTATGTACTTGTACCAACTTCCCAGGAATATAAACATTATGTACTGCGTGCATGTACCAATAAAATACAATTTAAAGGAAGGATCCTTGTGTCTCTTCTAAGTAATTTTCCCCAAGAACAGAGTTCTTCTAGATTATTTATATGACTAGAATTGTTAGAAAATAAATTTATATCTATTCTGAGATTTAAGTGATTGAATCATTTTTATATGTTTTGTACTTTATACACAAGAATCACATAGCAGAAACCTTTCTCTTTGGCTTTTTCAGTCAATGTGATTTTTGTGAATATATTGTTGGCATCCTTAGCATTGCTACATAGGATTTCATCGTGTGACTAGGAAACAGTTGAGTCACTTTTCAGGGCAAAGTTTTATCACTATTATTAATATGTATATATTCTGAAATTTGTCTTGAGGCCATAGATAAAAACGTGTTCAGGAGTATGTACGTAAGTGAGGGAATGTTGTTATGCAGGTACGTATCACGTCTGAATCTTCTAAGCAGATGGCACCATTTTTCCAAAATACTCTTTTACCCATTATAACACCTATTGTCATGGTATGGGAATTTTGGTTTAGTCATATCCTTTGGAAGATTTGTTGTCCCCTATCATTGCTATTTTGGATCTCTGGTCAGTATGTGATGATATCCAGTAAAGATTTCAAAAGAACACTGAACATTTTACACAATGCATTATTTATTTTATAATCCCTTCATGATTCTGCTGGAATGTTTGGCCTATTTTTATTCTATCTTGTGTTCTGTAATAGTTCTACCTACAAGACACACTTTCTATTTTATTTCTTCCTCTCTTTGGCTGTTTTAGCGTCTCTTTTCTGTCTTTTGCTCACATTTCCTTCATATGTATCCACATTAAGTTTGATGAGAACTTGCTGTTAATATGACCTAGTTTGTCATTTCAATCAGTTAATTTTTTTCACAAAGTTAATGTTTCATTCTTCTTAGTAAACATTTTCTTATCTACAACCATGGAAATATTTTGTTATTATGAAGATCTCATTTATCTTTAATTACTTTATCAGAAATATGGAAATGTTTTTGTTATTATGAAGATCTCACTCATCTTTATCAGAAATATATTCATAACCATTGATTACGTGGTATACATAGTGAGAGAACATTGGTCATTCTTCTCTCCTGATGAGGAAATATCAGTTTATTTTAAAACACTGAGTCATACTGTCTCTTCCCCTTGCTTCTGTATAACACAGGCTGCTCTTGAACTCCTGAACTCCAGCTACCCATTTACTTTAGCCTCCCAAGAACCCGCTGGACTACTGGAACACACTCTTGCACCTGAACATAAAAGTTGTAATGAGCCATCCTGCAGAGAAAAATAGTAGTTGCCATAGTTTAAGGGAAAAGATTAAAACTGAAAGAATCTCCTCCAGAGATCTGGCAATAGCAATGATGTTCTCACAGACTACAGTTGAAATTCTGGGGAACTTCTGCCTTCTTTACTCCTACCTAGTTCCTGACCACAACAAATGCACATTAAGATCCACAGATTTGATTCTAAAGCACCTAACGATAGCCAACTCCACGATCCTCCTCTCTAGCTCACTTCCTCAGACAGCGGCAGCTTCTGGCCTGAAACATTTCCTCATTGACTTTGGCTGCACAATTCTTTTGTCTATGCAGAGGGTGGGCAGAGGTGTGTTGATTGGTACCACCTGCCTCTTGAGTGTCTTCCAGACCATCATGATCAGCCCCAGGAACTCCTCTTGGAAGGATTTTAAAATGAAAGCCCCAAGGTACACTGGCTTCTCCATTGCCTTCTGCTGGATCCTGAACATGGTTGTGAGTTTCATTGTTCCTATGTGTGTGTTTGGCACGTGGAATACACAAAACATAACAAGGAGAAGGGATTTTGAATACTGTTGTACTGAAGGGAGAGACGGCGTAGCAGATTCATTATACATAGGATTATTTACATTCCCAGAAGATTTAATTTCTGTCTTCATCATTGGGGCAGCATCTCCATGATTGCCATTCCCTATAAGCATAAAAAGCGGGTTCAACACATCCACAGCAGTAACGTTTCCCAGAAGTCTTCCCCTGAGTCCAGAGCCTCTCACAGCATCCTTGTTCTGCTGTGTTCCTTTGTGGTGTGTTTTCTCCTCTCCTCCTTATTGACTATTTGTATTGCTCTTTTTTACAACCCCAGTTGGTGGTTGGTGAAGATCAATGCCTTTCTTTACATGTCCTTTCCCACAGTCAGCCCCTTTGTTCTCATGAGCTGAGCCTCCACTGTACCCAGGCTCTGCTTTGTCTGGTTAAGGAAGACAGAAGTTCCTTAATGTTATCATAATTATGCACATTGTATGTTTTTGAAGAAAGCAAAATTGCTTAATCAATCATTGCTTTGAAAACATCAATATAATATCAATAACTTACGGAAGAGCAACTTCTTCTTTTAGAGTAAACCTTTATGGTACAGGTGTGTCTTTAGGTGGTTGATTGTGGGCCCTACTATGCACAGCAGAGGTGAATAAAGAAATTTTTTCTTATCCTTCCAACTAACAGCACTCTGTCTAAAGTGATCTTAATTAACATTGGTGGAAGCATTGATTAGATCAGATCCCAGGTTTTCAAAGTTAATTTAATCAGTGACTGATCAAATGGCGTGTTGTGGCTTATGTCTAGAAATCCCTCTAAAGTCTCTTGTACTCACAGGTGAGGCTTTTCAGTGGGGGCTGGATTTAGAGTGTGTGATGCCAGGACTGTATGATGCTGGGATCTAGGAGGCGCAACTTCTGAGTCAGTCCACTGATTGGTGTGGTGTAGTTCTGGGAGGGGATAATGGAAGGCCCACCTTGTGTGTGAATGCTGACCACTCTAGGCTCCATAGCAGATGAGGAACAGGAAGAGGACTGCTGACATCAGTTGCTGCTTTCACTGTCTCCTCCATCCCACCTTCCATACTATGAACTATCTTTTTCTCCTCTGTAGTGCTCCTCTGCCATGTGCTGCCCTGGCTCAGAGCAGCTGATTATGGACTGAAACCTTAGTCAAAATAAATCTTTCCTCCTTTAAGTTTGGTGTTGTGTGCTTGGTCTCAGCATCAAGAAAAGTCACCAAGACGTGACCTCACCAGTGGACTCCTCCCACCTCTGTGATCCAATCTGCTGCTGAAGAAGACCCATCTGGGATTGTGTGAGGCTTCGGGAGGACATCAAGTTATAAGTGGTAACATTTGTGGCCTAGAGTCCCAGAGGGTGGCTCTGATGTAATGAGAGTGAACCGAGATGAGAGAATGCCCAGGGAAGAGCAGTGGGGCTGGCCCTTCCAGGTTGGAAACTGCTGCCCTGGACCATGGAGGAGAGTAGTGCAGTAGTCTCTCCTCTGCGAAGATGCATTTCAGGAACCCTGCTTAGTCCCAGAAGCCAGGAACAGTACTGAATTCTATGTTATGTTTTTTTTCTTGCACATGCATACATTCATGTAATAAATATTAACTACAAAGGGCCGGAGATTTAGCTCAGTGGTTCCAATGCCTGCCTGGCAAGCCCAAGGTCCCTGATTCAATCCTGTAACCACATACAGCAATACTGGGCTTGCAATCAGCACCACGTACTACAGTGCCAGGCGTGGTGGCTCATATGTCATTCCAGCACTCGGGAGGCAGAGGCAGGAGGATTGCTGAGTTCGAGGCTTGCCTGGGCTACGTAGTGAGCTCAGGGCCAGCCTGAACTACAAAGCGAGACCCTGTCTCAAAATAAAAATAAAATAAATAAGATGAATTATACTTTCCTCAGTTTCCCCAAATGCTGGGATGACTGGGGTTCACCACCACACCTGGCTGGTTGAGTGGATTTCTAATGGTCAGTCCTGATGAAGTGGACTATGTAGCCGGATACTCTGGCACTAATGATGGCCAGAGGAGACATGAGGCGGTCGGGGAGGACACACAGATGGCACCTGTAGTAAAGGACTCTGTTACAGGTGCACAGCAGCAGAGGCCTTCCGCCGTGAAACAAAATTAGTTAGCAAGATGACACACGGGGATCACACCTAATTACTGGTTCTCTGGATGTGGGATGCGATCAGTAACCCTCCAGTTCCGCCCCTCCAGGAACAGCTTTTAGAGCAGCACTCCAAATAGCCCAGGGCGATAGGAATGAAGGTTTGAGTCACACTGCGGATACACCAGTCCCTCTTCACGGGCTCTATCCTGAACAGCAGCCCCCAGCGACTCTCATCAACGGCGAAACAAGCCCACAGTCCCAGCCCTGGCAGAAAGACAGGCAAAGAGCGCGGATTCGCTCGGCACGCACCCAGGCCTCTGAAGACGGCGACGCTGGCCTGAGAGCGACTCACCGGTTGCCGAGGTTCTGTGCCACGCGCAGTCTCCTGCAGACTCCACGGCAGTTCCTGGTCCTTGACGATCCCCGCAGGGGCACCCCAGGGTACCCCCAGGCCATCACTCATTCGTGAGTCTGCCCTTCAATTTTGCCCTCACAACACGGCGTGAGTACGTGTGAGTGGGAGTTCACAAGCCAAGCACAGGCACCGATTCTGCCTGCAGGTCCTGGGAAGGGAGACTGGTCAGCGGGGGCAGTAGAAGGGCGGGTGGCGCAGAGCGGCTGCTGCCGTCGGTCCGCAGAGCAGGGGCCGTGAGCGTTCCGGGCTTCTGGCCGAGCAGGCAGTCGCCCCCGTGTCCGGGCACCCTCTCTTGTGGTCACGTCTCCCCTGAGTCCCCATCGGATACTCTCTGTGTTTTTGTTGTTTTTCTTTGCTTCAGTTTAATTGGTGTCTACCTTCTCTCCTGCTTCTCATCACTCTATCTCGTTTCTTTAGCTCAAGCTCCCACAGCAACAGTATTATTTCTTGTTTCTCCCGTTTAAAAATATTCCTCCTCTCAAGTTTTTATTGTTTATGGGGGTGTAACTTTCTTTAGCCTAAACGTATATTCTCTCTATAAATATACATAAGTAAATGTAAATTGATTATGTTTATATCCTATAGATATTGATTTTATTACTTTTGCAATTTGGATGGATCACCACACTTTCCATTTTTGTATTTTTTCTATTTTTAATTTCTTATTTTCATACAACTTTTAAAAATGTTGACATTTCTTATTGTGTCATATACTGGTACAAATTCCCAATATCCAGTGTGATCATGTATGATGTGTATTTACAATGTACCAATAAAGATAATTTTTTAAAAAAAGATTTCTCATAACTGTTCAATTTGATTAAAAAAAAAAACCCAAGGCCGGAGATTTAGCTCAGTGGTTCCGGCGCCTGCCTTGCAAGCGCAAAATCCTGAGTTCGATCCCGGTAACCACATAGAATGCTGGGCGTGGTGACTCACGCCCACCAGCCATCAATACCACATACCACAGTGCCAGGCCTGGTGGCTCACGCCTGTCATCCCAGCACTCAGGAGGCAGATACAGGAGGATTGTTGAGTTCCAGGCTTGCCTGGACTACATAGTGAGCTCAGGGTCAGCCTGAACTACAAAGCGAGACCCTGTCTCAAAACAAACAAAACAAAACAAAAAAACCACCCAAAACTCCAGAGCAAAACCATAAACCATATATTCAGTGTCAACATTTGCAGAGCACTTACAATTAAGTGGTTTCCTTCGAGTTTATGACAGTGTTTGTGACAGTAAAATTTACACTCTCATCAGCAGTCATATAAACAGCATGAGAATATACTTTAATACACAAGGGAAAAAATCTCCAGGCACTTTGTTCCCTCCTCGCCGCTCACTATTTCTCCGTTTCTAAGTGACCAAAGATGGCTATTTCAGAGGCCATCTTCTTGCCAGGCCCTAATGGAGACGAGAAATTTGTCGTTTTAAAAGAACAACCAAGAATCGTTAATGGGGGCCGGAGGTTTAGCTCAGTGGTTCTGGCGCCTGCCTCGCAAGCGCAAGGTCCTGAGTTCGATCCCCGGTCACCACATAGAATGCTGGGCGTGGAGACTCACGCCCACCAGCAATCAATACCACATACCACAGTGCCGGGTGAGGTGGCTCACGCCTGTAATCCCAGCACTCGGGAGGCAGAGACAGGAGGATTGCTGAGTTCCAGGCTTGCCTGGGCACCATAGTGAGCTCAGGGCCAGCCTGAACTACAAAGTGAGACCCTGTCTCAAAAAAAAAAAAAGAATCGTTAATGGATATGATGAGGTTAACCCGTGAAACGATGTGTAAAAATAACTGGATGGAGGTAAAAGGCAAGAGAGCCGCATCGGGGAGCCTGTTCACCAGGTAGGGGCAGCGGGGCGCCCAGAGCTCAGGGAGAGCGCGAATCCGGGGAGGGGAGCCCGAGTTGGGGGAGCCTGGGGGGCGGGGCGTAAGTTACCCCAAAGTACAGAACGTGGACCTCCGGTGAGGAGCGCGTACAGTAACTGTCTTATTTACACGGTTGGATTCTGTCGCCCGCCGCGGGGGAAGATACACATTTTAAAGCAGGTGGACTTTCTAAAGTGAAATAGAAGAGTTCATGATGAGCTATTTCATTTATAAAAACGCAGAAGCAGTGAAAGTGATCTCTGTTGTTAGCAGGGGGTGAACAAAACTGTTTCTCTACACGGAAGCTCCCCACAGAGGGATGCTTGGTTTGTGAAATTTAACTGAGAATGGTATTTCTGATTTGCATAGAAAATGTTCTAAACATACACATCAGTAATGTCACAATCAGCTTTTTTTAAAGGAACATATATTCATCTCTAATACAATTAAGGGAGATGGCAAATATATTAAGAAAATTTACACTCTTATTTTTAAAAAGATGAACGATAGAGGCTGTCCCGGAGTATTTGGCAAGTGTGAATAAAGCCTCAACAAAGACAGGTCACACACACAACAAAAAACAATCCATGGCGATAAGAAAAAAAGTTAACGCAGTAACAGCTGACAAAAAATTAGAACAGATACCATAAAAGTAAGCTGATCATTGCTTCCCACCTACGTCCATTGTAGTATGAAAATTATAAAACGAATTTCACTTGCTAAAGAGAAATAGAGTTTGACTCCAGTTGACTGCATATTTCAACAAATACAACTAAAGCATAAACACGAAGTGGATAAGTGGAAAATACAGCCCACTTATTTATTAAGTTTATCAAGCAGAGAAGGAAGAAAGTGAAAAATAGAGATGTTAGTTGTAAGGCAGCTTAACATTTGTGTAATTAACATTACTTTAAATATAAAATATATATTTGTTACAGATAAATTTATAAAACTTTTGCTGGATGGATATAAACATGATCCAGATGATATGCGTGCACACATGCTCATGCCTACAATACACATGTAGATACACACATACCCAATATATAAGCACAAATACTATGAATATACTTGTAATTCAATTTTTTTTTTTTTTTTTTTTTTTTTTTTTTTGCTTTTTGAGACAGGGTCTCACGTTGTAGTTCAGGCTGGCCCTGAGCTCACTATGGTGCCCAGGCAAGCCGCCGCGAACTCAGCAATCCTCTTGTCTCTGCCTCCCGAGTGCTGGGATTACAGGCGTGAGCCACCACGTCCGGCATTGTGGTATGCGGTGTTGATTGTTGGTGGGCGTGTCTCCATGCCCAGCATTATATGTGGTTACTGGGGATCGAACTCAGGTCCTTGCCCTTGCGAGGCAGGCGCTGGAACCACTGAGCTAACCCTCTGGCCCCTGTAATTCAAATTTTGTATGATGATTTAATAAACATCTAAGAATTGTGCAAAAACTTACAATTTACATGTTCCTCATGGAATTAAGGGTTTTTCGATTACTTATACAGAGAAAGCAGAACCCAAATGTACTAAAGTCACTGGTCAGGAGCAGGAAGGGGCTGACAGCTGAGAAACACCCAGCCAATATGGCAGTTGTGTTCACCAGGAGCCAGCCAGGATTATAAGTAAAAGACAAAATAACTTGAAAGATGCAGGAGAGTGTGTAGAAACAGATGTAGGTGCTGACCAGGAGAAGGATGGTCTTGGTGGCTCTGGCCTCGGGAGAGGATCTGGGGGTGACGCTAGCCCTGTGCATGTGTCTCATCTGCTGCTTGTGCCTGTGCAGGATGCAAACCATGGAGCCGCTGCTCCACAGCATGAGCCCCAGACAGAAAGCATCAGGGAGGGACAGCAGGACTGAGTATACTGAGTCCATGGTGTTGTCATGACGAACACTGGAACAGTACCCAAAATCTTTTAGGTTTGTGTGGTTTTTCTTGCTGCATTTTCCAGTCATGTATGTAAGAAAAATAACATTTACAAAGCCGTACAGGATCCAGACCAGGCATAAAGAGGAGCCAACATACTTGGGAGCTTTAAATTTCAGCTCTGCCCACCTGGAGTCCCTGGGGCAGATGGTGATGGCCTGAAAGACGCTCAGGAAACAGGTGCTGCCAATGGACCCACCTCTGCCCAATCTGTGAAGATAGGTCAGTAGTTTACACCCCACGTCACTGAGGCAAACTTGCCAACCAAAAGCTGCCACTGTCTCGAGGACTCCTCTACAGAGGAGCGTTAGGAGGTTGGCTATCATCATGTGCTTAAGAAGCACATCTGTGAACCTTGACCTGCACCCAGTGAAGTGAAGGAACAGATAACGGCAGAGAAGAGAGGAGTTGCCCAGAACTCCGATCACAGTCTGCAGTAAGAAGATCCCTCCTATAGTCCTTCTACTGGCTTCCATCCTGCCTCTACCCTGCTGTCAAGCCAGAGAGCCCTGCAAGAAAAGATGAGGCATGGGCTGCATTTATTGAGCCAACCAGATGAGCATTCTCTACCCACCACTGAAAAGTATTGACTCGGTGGTTTCCTTCAATAACGTGATTTCAAGAGCTGATTTATTTTTAGAAAGCATATGTATTGAAAAATGTGCTAGGCAAGAAGCACTCAGAATAATGAACTCATTCTTAATAACCCATAGAGCAGGCAGTACTATGGCTTTATGAAGGCGAGGAGAACTAGAACACAGAAAGGTTAAGAATTTGTCTAAATCTAGGCCCTGGTTATGGATAGGATGGGACCTTGACCCTGGCCTGGAAGAGTGAGAGACAGAGAGTGAATAGCCACAGTCCCCTAAAAGCTTTTAGCTGGGTTAATCAAGTCATCCAACAGTATATTTAGTTTGTATATAGTACATCCCTATTATCTTCTAAACTGGTGGTATTCGTAATCTTTGCTATACCATTTCTTCTCACTTGCCAACATTTATCATATTGGCCAATGGTGAGCAAACACTTAGGTCTTTTAACATGCACCAAAGGGCATATCCTGGTGCTAGGAGCTGACCCATGACAAATGGCAGACCGTGAGGCAAAAAATCTAATACCGGGAGAGCTACTGAATGAGTTTCTTGGCTTCTGTTAGGAACCAAGAACACTCTTGCCTATCTTAGTACTTATTCATTAATCGTGCCACACGCTACTTTGGAAGATAATTTCCAGTATATGCTAAAATATGCAGAGTAGTCATAAAGTTATTATTAACTTCAGGTCATATATTCTTGTTCCATTAAATACATGAGTTAAGTGAAACAAGTAGCAGCATTTCACAAGAGTCATGAATGATATTTATAGACATATATGCAAAATCATCAGGCAAGGAATGAAAATTTATTTATTTTAAGAAGTTAAATACTAGATTTAGGCACATAGATTAGGGTTAATATCTTCACATACTTTAATATTTAAAACATTTATACTTTCATAGAAAT
The DNA here is from genome assembly GCA_004025085.1 of Thryonomys swinderianus. NCBI lineage: Eukaryota > Metazoa > Chordata > Mammalia > Rodentia > Thryonomyidae > Thryonomys > Thryonomys swinderianus. The sequence goes on from PVIC010000404.1 coordinate 84,215, forward strand.
ATTTAAAGGAAAATATAGATTCCCTATGCACTTTATTTATGAGCAGAGAGTCCTCACTGTCAAATTCCTATATAAGTGTGACTTAAATGTTAACAGTCCATGAAGTTGTTTTTAGACATGTGGAAATAAGATGATAGACTCCTGACACCTGCTGTGTAAAAGGGATAATTTTTTTTTAATGGAACCAGGGTTTGAACTCAGGGCCTTGTGGCTTTCAGGCAGGCATGGGTGCCACTGCACCACATCACCAGGCCAAAAAGACATAATTATTATGCTAGCTTTTCCTTAAATGTCCCTTCCCTAACGATAAGAGATAAATA
>PVIC010000404.1:84634-127135 GCA_004025085.1 Thryonomys swinderianus
CTCCTGTCTCTGCCTCCTGAGTGCTGGGATGACAGGCGTGAGCCACCACGTCCGGCATTGTGGTTTGCGGTGTTGATTGTTGGTGGGCGTGTCTCCACGCCCAGCATTATATGTGGTCACCGGGGATCAAACCCAGGTCCTTGCGCTTGCGAGGCAGGCGCCGGAACCACTGAGCTAACCCTCCGGCCCCCTACCGTCTCTTTTAATTGTATCTTACACACATGATTAGAGAAAAACTTTTCTGTTTGTGCAATTGCTTGATTCAGATATATTTTCGAAGGAGGATTAGATTATTGTTGTCAATTCATTCAATGCTTTACTTCGCATGTACAAATTATAAGCACTGAATTTAAAAAGCATGATAATTTTCCCATGATTCCAAAAATATAGACTGAAGAGCAGATTTTTTAATCCATTTACTTGATAATATTTGTATGTGTTTTCCCCCCTATTTCACAGTTTTTGAAGTATGTTTTAAAATATCAACTGGCAAAAGTGTACATTTCCAACATAAGTACTTATGTGATGTATTTACACATTACGTACTATTATGACAATTTATCAATAATCCACCACCACCCATAATTTCCAGTGGGTGTGTAGGTATGTGTAAAGGACACTTAAAATTTACATTTGATAAGTTTTCAAGGAAGCATAAGAGTATTATTAACAGACACATTCTGTATATTAGATCTCCAAATTTATCCTTTATAGACTTGAATTGGTGCACTTCAAGAACGATATATTTAAATAACATTAAGAATATATCAAACAACATAGTAAACAGTCAATTCACTCTCACTGGTATGAAACCACAGAATTCCTTCAAGTGAGGATCATCTTAAGTTAGCGGTCCTCGGGGCTGGCGGCAGGTCTAGGACTCCAGTTTCTCTTTCCTGCCTGAGCCCATTCCTCAGGAAGTTTTCCGCTGCTTGTGTTGCTTTCGCATTTGGTCAGTGCACCTCAGCATCCCTTATTCTGGATTCCTGACCAACACTTTTCATAGTTTTCCCTCAGAGAGTTTTCCTCTCAGGCTACAGCTGGAAATACTCACCAGGCTCATTCTCTGCCAGGACAGGGATCTCAGTACGTTGGCGTCTATGCCCGGGAAGTGGGTTGGATGGAAGGAACTGGTGTCTGAAATATGAGTCTGTGATTCTGTGACTTCATCTCCCCTCAGACCTGCAGTTACTTCACAGTCAGCAGCAGTGGGTTGTGCGTGTCTGGGGAGAGGACAAGAGTTCTGAAAGCATGTTCCCAGATGATAGCTGACAAGAACAATTAGAAAGTTCTTGCTAGCTTTTACATAATTGTGATGTGCATATAGCACGTACCAATCAATTAAATGAATTTTTTTAAAGAGAACACAGGAGAATTTGGAGAGATCCCCGAAGGAGCACAGCTGTTTAAAGAGGGAGAAAGGGAATGCAGAGTCCTGACACGTGTGAGATCAGCAGTGAGCCTGTATGAATCTTTGGATTTCTTGCTTCCCTAGGAAGCGTCCTACCCAAGATATATGTATGTTTTATTCTTATCTGGAAGTATGGTCTTATCGTTTTTTTAGCAGAATACTAGAATGGAACAACATGTCTGGAAATGATTTTCAGAGACACAAGTAAAATACAAACACAATGATAACAATTCCTTTTTGGACATCTTTGGAGTCATCTGCAGAGATAAATCCATAGATCCATAAACGCCAATTAATATTTAACATTTGTAGAAAAATCTACCAATGAGACAAGAAGAATACCCACATCAAAAGATGTTCTAAAAATGTACCTGCTCTAAAGAAAATGTCTGGGTTAGCTGGTTTGACAGTGAGATCCTTGCATTCTGCATGCTGGACAAGCCATTTGCAGGATTTAGCTGTTATGTTCTGTGCATGAGAGCATCCGATTGCTGCCACAGTTTTCTACAACAGTATCTTATGCTAAATTCCCAGTAATGAGTGTTGGTTGATTTGTCCTTAAGAAACCTAAATTATGAGTTGAATGATTTTTCTGACAAGTACTTACAGAATTTATTTCATTTTTTTCTCAATTTCTCCAATATTCCACTCAGGGGTTAGATGAAAAGTACTGAAAATGGAAGGAAAAAATGGAACCAAAGCTTTCGTACAGAGGGAGCATAGAGGGAGTGAGGGAAAGGGGAACATGGGAACAAAGGGGCGGGAGGTACTGTGTACAGCTGCAGACTCCTTCTGATGAGGGTTATCATTATGTATGGCTAAAATGTGGCGATAAATGTTGTGCTATAAAAAAGGGATTAGAGCCATAGTAATGGGACACACACACATACACACATACATTTATACACATGTCCTCATGTTTGATATGCAAGAAGAAGGTGGAATTCACGTAGTCCAAGGCTTCATTCAGGTGTTGCAAAGGACTCTATTATGTTACAGTTCAACATAAAAATGAAAATTTTCCTACAGTCTAGTACAAAATACACTTAGAAATCAGAAAAAGTGTACATTTATTTAAAAGATAAAATAAAATACATAGAACCAATCTAAAAAGGGCATGAAGTGACCTGCAGAATAGAAATTACAGAATGTTGAAAAACTTTAAAGGAGATATCATAAAATGGAAAGACTCCCCCATGTTGATAGGTCTGCAGAAATAATATTTTTATTAGTACATACTTATAGTACAAAATGATGATATTCATCCTGGGCAGTTGATATATGTACATAATATATCTCAGTTCCTTTCATTTTCTTTTTCTCTTTCTTCCTTTGCCCCTTCTTCTATCTTTAGATCCCACTCCCAATTATAAAAGACCTATCTACCTATATTCAATTGTCTACCTTTTGTTTTCCTCCTTAATTTATATTGGGTTTCTTATATAAGAGAAGCTATGTGACATTCAATTTGAGCTTGTGTGTCTGATTTATTTACCTAACATGATCAGCTCATGATCATCCATTTTCCTACAAGTGAGTCAAATTTATCTTTCTTCATGGCACAGTAGTACTGCAGTGTGCATAAAGACCACATTTCCTTCATCCATTTATCTGTTCATGGACATACAGACCATTTCCAGAACTTAGCTGTTAGGTGTTGTGCTGCTATAAACACGGGTCTGCATCAGTCACTGTAACATGGAGTCCTCAACTTTTTTTTTTTTTTTTTGAGACAGGGTCTCGCTTTGTAGTTCAGGCTGGCTCTGAGCTCACTATGTAGCCCAGGCAAGCCTCGAACTCAGCAATCCGCCTGTCTCTCCCTCCCGAGTGCTGGGATTACAGGCGTGAGCCACCACACCCGGCCTTAACTTTTGGGGGAGGTATCTTGCATGGAAGTATCTGGGTCAAATTAACTTGTAGTTTGAATTTCTGAGGAATCTCTGTACTGATTTCCCTGAAAGTGCACTAGTTTACATTCTCATCGCTAATATGCTTATTTTCCTGACAACATTATCAGCATCTGTTATGATGCAATTTCTGGATGACATTCATTCTTTCTGGGGTAAGACAAACCTCACTTAGGTTTTAATTTGCACTTCTAAGTGGCCAGAGACATTGAACATTTTTTCATGTATTTATTGTCCATTTGCAGTTCTTTGAGAAGTGTTTATTCATCTTAGTTGCCCATTTGTTGTTTGGGCTTTCCATTTTTTGAGTTTTGATTTTTTTTGCATCCTTTGTATATTCTGAGTATTAAGCTTTTGTCAGAGAAGCAGTTTAAATTTTTTCTATGCTATATGTTGTCTCTTTGCCCCATGGGTTGTTTACTTTGGTGTGTAGAGTTTTAGTTTGATTCGATCCCATTTGGAGATTCTTCATGTTATATCTATGCAATTGGAGTTGTGTTTGGAAAGTCGTTACCTCTGCCTATGTCTTCATGAATTTTACTAGTATTTTTTCCAGAAAATTAACTTGCCATTTAATATTTAGGTCTTTGACCCATTTTTATTTTACTTGATTTTTAATTTGCCTTTTAAAAATCTTATTTTAATGTAATGCCGGACGTGGTGGCTCACGCCTGTAATCCCAGCACTCGGGAGGCAGGGACAGGAGGATTGCTGAGTTCACAGCGGCTTGCCTGGGCACCATAGTGAGCTCAGGGCCAGCCTAAACTACAAAGCGAGACCCTGTCTCAAAAAGCAAAAAAAAAAAAAAAAAAAAAAAAAAAACAAACTTATTTTAATGTAATTCAAGGGATAGAAATAAATAAAATATAAAAACACTTCTATCCAGGTGCATTGCTGAATTTTGTTATTAGTTCCAGAGGTCTTTTGGTGGAATGCTTTGGGTCTTCTATGTAGAGAATTTTTCATGAGTGAGTAACTTTCCTACACATTTTTCCCTTTCCTATACGTATCCCTTTCATTTCTTCCTCAGCCCGATGGCTTTGGCTAATGTCTCAGGTGCTACAGTAAGTACGAGGGTGTGGTAGATGGACTTCCTTGTCTTTTCCTGATTCGAGCAGGAAAGCCTTCAGCTCCTCCCAATTCAATACAATTTTGGCAGTGGCTTTCTTATAAATGGCTTTTATTCTTGAGATAAAGTCTTTAGATACCTATTTTCTTCCATTTTGCATCATGAGTGGCTGTTAAATTTTTGTCAGAGGCCTTTTCTGTATCTCTTGAGATGTTCGTGTGGTTCCCACGTCCTAATCCACTGCTGTGCTGCAAAAGCTATCTTGAGTGTTCTCAAATGTTTAAGATGCCTAAGGTGCCACTGAAATGTCCTGCAACTTGGAAAGCTTTATTAATACAATATTTTATTAAATTAAATGATGTGACTGTGGGACATATAGTACATTTAAGGTTTAAAATATAAAAAGAGGCATTTATAGACATTTTCCAGCCATATCTGAAACTCATGGTTTTTCAGCGATTCAAGGTTTCTCTAGGAATGTAACCGCTGTGAATTTCACGGGTCGACTGTACCTCAAGAAATTAAATAAACATATTATTGACATATTTCATACACATAGTTCACAAGAGTTAAGCTATGCAAGCGAACTTGGTACTCATCAAACTGATGAACAATTAAAGAAAATGTGGTATTTATGTACGATGGAGTACTACTGTGCCATGAAGGATGGTAAACGAGTCATTTGCAGAAAAATGGAAACTTTTCACGGCCATAATGTTGAGTGAAATAAATCTGACACAAAGCTTAAATTTCACATGCTTTCTCTTACATGAGAAGACAAAAATATAAATACAGACTAAATTAAAAAATAATAAGAAACAGGGAGAACCACCTTTTGGGAAAAGAGAGATGGAGGAAGGAAGAGGAATAACAAGGGGAAAGGGGTGAAAGAATCTACATGTGTTCTTTACGTGTACCAGCTCCCCATGATAGATGTGGACATTGTGTACTGTTGACATGTGCTAATAAAAATAAAATTGCACAGGGGCCGGAGGGTTAGCTCAGTGGTTCCGGCGCCTGCCTCGCAAGTGCAAGGTCCCGAGTTTGATCCCGCTAACCACGTACAATGCTGGGCGTGGTGACTCACACTCACCAGCCATCAATACCACAAACCACAGTGCCGGGCGTGGTGGCTCATGCCTGTCATCCCAAGCACCCGGGAGGCAGAGGCAGGAGGATTGCTGAGTTCGAGGCTTGCCTGGGCTACATAGTGAGCTCAGGGCCAGCCTGAACTACAAAGCGAGACCCTGTCTCAAAAAAAATAAAATAAAATTGCACAGAAGCAGAGAATTCATTTAGACAACGTGTGTCTGTACTAGTTCCTCATGTAGGAGTTCTCCCTACCCAGCCCTTGGGGATCATGAAAATGTAAAAGTCTCTTCCATAACTTTAACGGTCTCTTTAGAGGTATTTACTTGAAAGTTGTAACTGTCTTCGTTAATGAGTGACTGTGAAAAAAGCTCTTCAGATGCCTTCGTCTCCCAAGGCCTCCACTGTCATGGTAAGTCCAGGAGCAAAGATGATTACAGTCCACAGGGGACAGAGATCACAGGCGCATGGAACTTTATCTCGGGTCCTGCTGCCTCCCTTACTTGGGATGGTGGCTGCCAGGAAGCATCACAGTGAACTCGACTTCTTCAAGAGCTCAGGTGGGTGCCTTGTGTTTCAGTCTGATTGGTAGAGCCAGTGAGCAAAGCACTAGATAGAAAGTGCAGGTTTTGTCTCAGTGATGTATTCATGATTATTTGTTGAGTAAATCTACAGAAATGAAATTATTACAACATAAAGTGACATTATATAAACTTATATCAATGCTGAACAGCTTTCCAAAATACTTGTATCTATTTTATACAAACAAGTTCATGATTTTTCCATATTCTTAATAACTTTATAATTTCCTGTCATTTTAATTTTTTAGCATTCTGGATGATGTACGCTGATAACTTATAGTGATCTTGCTTGAAACTTACTGATTAATGAAGACATCAAATACTTTTGGTATCTTTATTGTAAGATAAATAGCTTCTTATGAAATTTCAAATGAAATATTTTTTCCAATTTTTTAAATCCTGTTGTGTAATCTGTAAGAATCTTTAAGATGTGCACGTGTTTTTACCCCTTTTTTCACTGTTCCACCTCCCTATTCCTTTGTTTTTATCACTAACATTGCATATGTTTATATTTTGTTCAAAATAGTTCTTAATTTTAACATAATCTAATTTATTTCATCCACGTGATTAATGTGCTTTGTAAGAAATTATTTCATATCTTTAGATTACAGATAATTTTTCATAAAGCATTTTATGTTTATCTTAAATATTTACACTAGAAAACCATTCAGGATTAATCTATAATATACATGATTTTGATAATAGTTTAGCTTTTTTTTCCTAGTGCAAATGAGATAAATTTTAAGTTTTACTGGAAATGTTGGAATTTTATTTTTCCCATATTATTTTCTCTCCCCACAGGTTAACACTGAGTCCTGCTTAGTGACGATGTAAGCTGTAAGATATCCTCTCCATCTCTTCTTACTTCTTGAAATCGCTCCAATTCCACAAGAGCACACCCTCTAAGACAATATTTGGTGTCAAATCTCCACAATGAGCCTTGCTCAAAGAAATGATTGCCACCATAGTTTAAAGGGAAGATTAGAAGAAAGTGGCAAAATACTTTCCAGGGATTTGGCAGTAGGAATAATGTTTTTGTCACGGACTATGATTGGAATTCTGGAAAATTTTTCACTTCTTTCCTATTATTTTTTCCTTCACCATGCAAAAAACAAATTGAGGTCCACAGATTTGATTCTCAAGCACCTGTGTGTAGCTAATTCTTTAGTTATTCTTTCAAAAGGACCTTCCCAGACAATGGTAGCATTTAGGCCAAAACACTTATTTAATGAATTTATTTGCAGACTTATCTTTCTTCAGACTGGGCAGGGCCATGTCAATTTTTACCATGAGCTTCCTGAGTGTCTTCCAGACCATCCTAATCAACTCCATGAACTCCTGTTGGAAGAATCTTAGAACACAGGCTCCAAAGTACATCGGATTCTCCTTGTCCCTCAACTGGTTACTACACATGGGGATAAATTTCATGTTTCCTTTGTATGTGTGGTATGCATCTGAAAAATTAGACCCCAGAAATATCACAAGGAAAAGATATATGGGATCGTGTTATGTTGTAGATTATGGTACAATCATGAGTTTTGTCTATATTGCATCTGTAGTATTTCCTGAGCTTGCTTTCATTGTGTTCACAGTGTGCGCCAGCGGTCTATGATTTTTGTCCTGTACAGACACAAACAGCGGGTTAAACACATTCATAACACTAATATTTCCTCTAAATCCCCTGAGACGAGAGTCAGCCAAAGCATCCTCATCCTGGTGAGCACCTTTGTATCATTTTACATCTTCTCTTCCACCTTTCAAATTTTGACTGCTCTCTTTTATAATCTCAGTTGGTGGTCTGTGAGCATTTCTGGCCCAATTTCTGTTTCCCAACTATCTGCCTCTTTCTGGTCATGAGCCAGGATTCTTTTATATCCACGGTCTGGTTTACCTGGATAAGAAACACAAGCATTCCTCTTCTCAGAAACATATAATTGTATATTTTGCCAGGACTTTGTGTTGTTTACTCCTAATTTCACTATAAGAAAAACTGCAGAAATGCAAAGTGAGACCATCTATCTTTCTTAGGTCAACTCATAGGCATTCGTTTTGTTGAATGAGAGGCTTCCCTGGGATTAATGGATATGAATACAGCAGATCGACCCAGTTCTGGTGCATACTGTTCTGCTCAGGTCGATCTGAATCGAGTGTTTCTTGAGGCAAATTAAATGCATTTCCTTCTAACTCTTGGTTGACTGATGAAAATATTTGCTAGGTTGCATGTTCAGAGAAACTCGCTAAAAGTGAACACAGTGAAGAAATGAGTGGAAAAGTTCAGATAGAACTTTCTGTAGGTTTTCTACAGAATAGTTTTTTATGAATTATCTTTTCATGTTTCTTTATGTCAAATAATAATCTTTTTTTTCAAGTTTTCCTTCCCTTCTTTACTTTGCCCTACCCCCCTTTCAAATAAGAATCTCTGATGATAGGAATAATGTCAATGTCTAAGGCGGATAATAGATTTGCTTACTGTGCAGTTATAGAAGACCATAGCCACAGAATGCCAAACCTGAGACAAGAATTTTGGAGATCTATGGGGGAAAAATACCTGCTGAGAACTGTGCAGACCCTTAAACTAACACATGTTCTGTGAATTATGGAGAATACCTCGAAAATAAGTGGAGGAATAGGTCATTTAAGGGCTGCAGTAATATGCCGTGCTCTTCTTCACTATGAATACTTGTTTTCAATCTTCTGAAAAATTGATTGTACATGACATGGATGCTCTAGCTAGCTTCTAAAATGTTACATCACAGTGACCCAGAAACCATTGCCTTTCATTCTCAATATCTCATAAAGAGACTGTTAGAAAAGTGGCAATTTCCAGGGGCTGAGTATTCAGTAGAGGACAGAAACAGCACAGGGATGTGTTGGTGGCTTTGTCTCCCAAAGCTGAAGTCTTCAAAGATCGAGAATATAAATTTATTCCTTAGTGCTGAGAGGTAACCCAAGGGTATTTAGATCTGGGGAGCATCAAAGAGACAATGTGGGACTTTAATGTCTCCTGCAAAGCATGAGTCTCTCTCTACATCAGACACATGAACTTGAGTATTTTTCCTTTTCCAGTTCAGTGACAACATGTCAATTGCTGGGTAATGGACAGAGAAAAGTGTTTCATTTATATCACAATTTTGATTGCTTAAGAGAATCCACAAAGATCAGCTAAGTTCTTGAGAGCGGTTCCTGCTGTATCACATGATGGGTGATACTGTCATGTTAGGATTGGGTACTAGAGGAAAAAAATCACGAGTGAAATAGAAAATTGAGAGGACAAAAAAGCCAGTCTTGCCATCTCCTAACAAATTTCCCACGTGAATCAATCAGGGTCCTGTAAAAACTCCTTTGAACATCTCCAAAGTCAGATTGCTTCCATAACCTAAAATCTCATGGTGGGCTCTCATCATAAACATTTTCTAATAAAGCATATTTGAGAGATAAACCACACCCAAACTTGAGCATCCCATGCACAAGATAATCCACCCCTGTCACAAAGAGGATAAGTCTTAAAATGTTAGTTTCCAATCCTGGGACAAAGTACCTGACAAATGTATCTTAAAGGAGGAAGTTAATTTTGATCATGGTGTCAGAAGTTTTAGACCATGGGCAGTTTACTCCTATTCAGAAGCACCACATGGGAGGTTACGGTCAACGGGCAACACAGAAAGGCAAGGAGGAGCCATGGTGCTCACGTCATGACGTCCATGAAACAGAGATTGCAAGAGCTACAGTGGAAGGAACCGGAAGCTAGATGTACCTGTCACAGTCACGCCATCCAGCGACCTACTTCCTCCAATGAGGCTAAACTCCTACAGTCCTGTCCGGGTATGAACTCAGTAACATGTCATTATGAATTGTTCCATAATAAAAATAGCACAGATATCCCTAGAGAGTGCCAATTTTAATTGCTTTGGATATACTAAGGGATCCTAGAACCTGATAAAATACTAGCTCTATTTTTAGTAGGTTTTTTTTTTTTAACAAACTCCATACTGACTTCCATTGTAGAGGTATTAATTTACAATTCAAATAACAATATAAGAGAATCCTTTCCCTCGCATTCTCCCAAGCTGTGATAGTTAAGTATGGTGCCAACTGGAATAAGAAATGCCTGGTGGAGTAGTTTGGCACAGTTCTGGGTGTGTCTAAATGATCAGGCTTCTGAAGAGGGAAGACTCACTCTGGATGTGGGTCGCACCAACCAACAGATGTGTTGCTTAGATGAAATAAAAATGGAAAGAAGGAAGTCCAGTTTTTGCTTCTTCAGAGAACTCGTCACCTCCATTGCCTTTGGACATGCATCTCCAGCACAGACCCCTCTGCTTTCTAATGCAGACCCTTCAGTGTCAGGGTACAGGCTTACAGGAGACTCAGAATGAGCTCTACATGTTCAACTTTTTTTTTTTCAGTGCTGAACTCAGGCCCTTGTGCTTGACAGGTAGGTGAGCCCCACTTGAGCTAAATCCCCAGCCCAAGATATTCAGCTTTTGACTATATCCCCTGCTCTCCAGCACATGCATGGCCCTTTTGCATTCCTCTAACCCCTGACTGTGCAGGCAGCCATTGTAAACCTACCTTCTAAATCCTTTACTAGAAGTGGCTCTAGAGAAACAGAATGGTAAGAAAGAATTTCCTGGTTTTGGTGGCCTCCAGAGTTAGCTCTCTAATTTCAAGAAACTTGAAGTTTCCATGCTCTCTCCTAGTAATGTAATAGGATTGAGAGTCCTTGGTGTGATTTGTTTAAAGTCATATGTGAAGTAGATCCACTTGATTATCCCAGGTCACTTGTGAGATGAAAGGATTTTAGTGACTCTATGTATAATACTTTTGAAATTATTTGACATCATGGGAAGTATAATGATGTCGGCTTGCTGTTCTTAGCCTCTTTGTACAAACTAGTACAGAAAATTATGAGCTCCAGACATGCGTTAAAAATCTAAAAATGTGAAGTGTGCCTGGAACAGAATATTCTCTCCTTTAACTACAGAGCTGAGACTGCAGAAACTCAAATATAAACCTTCATAATTGGATTGGCTGAGCTACAACATACATTTAATGCTCAGCTTTGATGGCTATCTGAAGTAGAAGTGAGGGCAGTGATTGGAAAAGAATGGGATCCTGTAAATTTGGATGGAGAGGTTTGAGAGGATCCTGAAGATGCTGAAAACACTTAACTCCTAAATATTGATGAGATTATTCTCCCAGAGTAAAAGATTGTCCCACCCTTAGTGGCAGAAACTTCTCCACCCCAACTACAGTGATGTTGCCTCTCTTATATCAGAGGAGATCAATCCTATGTTACTAGAGGCAGTAACAAAGTGTGACAGTCCTGAAACTGTCACCTTCACCACCCGATTTCATCTCTAGGCAAATGAGGATGAACCTGTGGCATACATCCTGCAACAGGCTGGGGGTTTTCATTTGTTTTTGTTTTGTTAATAAATTGAGTTTATTAGTACATCTTGGGAATACATTATGATCACACTCCTCATTGGCAATTTATACCTGTACATAATTATTTGATTTTTAACCTTTCCAATTACCCTGGCCTCCCTTCAACTCTCTACATATTCCCAAACTCCCCAAATTTAGTTTTCCACACTGATCCTTCTATGATTCCTTCTTCTCATTCCTTTCACTGCTGATTCCTGAAGAATGATGCAGTTTATAAGCTTGCCCAGGCAGAAGGAACTGTGCTCTCAGAGGACTATCTCAGGGACATCTAGGGAACCCAGGTAGGCACACATTCCTCTGCCAGTTCCTCATACATGAGGTCACTCGATTTTCTGCAGCTTCCAGCCTTCAAGGATCATGAGAATGGAGCACCCCTCCCATACATTTCAATGCTCTCTTTGGCAATACACAAAACTCATAGCTGCCTTTGGTAATTAGCAACTGCAAAAAAAAAGTTCTTCAGATATATCATTGTGTTCCCAAGCCTCTGCTGTCATCCTGATACAGGTGAAATGATAATTAAAATTCAGAGGGGAGGGCAGGTCACAGAGTCACAAACCTTTATCTCAGGTCCAGCTCTCTGCTTCCCCCGCACTCAGGCAGTCCGTGATCCTCACACTTTCAGTGTCCTGTAGAGGTAAGCAGTCAAGTGAGTATTTTGTACTTCAATGTGAGAGGCACATTCAGATAGACAAGGAAATGAGTAAATGCTCATATCTGAAAAGGATTTGTTGGGTAGGAAAGATTGAGTGCAAGGGAAGAAAAGATGGGGAATAGTTCATTAAATCTGTGTTAAATAAGCAAAGAGAGATGAGAGCCCCAAAGGTGCTGATTCCTGAAGGCTCCTAATTAATGAAATCATCACCAAGAATGATTGTTGGGAAATTAGCTACCATGATAATAAAATCAGGCTTTATAAGCTTAAGAACTGTAATATTGAAATTTAGCTCTTTACATAGTTATATCATTGAAAGTGTAAACTGACAATTTAATTAGTAGGATCTTAATATGCCTTCATAGTATATGAAAGAATAAAATTGAATTATAAGAAGTATCTACTTCTGTGGAAAAGCAATTTATCTGGGATCATCTGTGGAATAAAAAATGTGTTTTTAAAACCTAACTGTGTATATTGCATGCAAGTAGTATTAAGAGTAACCAAATGAGGGGAATGGGAAAAAACAAGAATCAAATTGTGTCATATACTGGTACAAATTCCCAGTACTGATTGTGATCATGATGTGTATATACAATGTACCAATAAAGATAAAAATATAAAAACAAAAGAGTAACCAACTGAAGACACCTGTGATGGTGAGACTATTTTCCCTGTTGAAGTTAGGAAAGAAATTAAAGGAACTAGAAATTTTTGTATTATAGGCTGCAGACAGTTATGTATCAAATACATCTTGTACTATTTTCTTTGGCTTAAAATATACTATATTTGTATGAGGAGGGGGATATGGATGAGTTGTAGAGCATTTGTCTAGCATTTGTGAGGTCTTGAGATTGAATAAGAAATTAAAGTTTAAATATTTTTTAAAAGTCAGTTTAGGAATCAAGTCCAGGAATTCTTCACACACGCTAGACAGAACTCAACTATTGAACTATATTACAATACTGACTCTGTTGTAGTAGACTACTTATTCAATATAGCCTCTTAAATTTGAAGTGTACATTGAAATGTTACCAACTGCCCATGTAATATAATAGAGAAAATACCCAGAAGTTTTTCATGTTACCATACTTGCCTGGAACTGTATGCTTGTTATTAGAAATTCACAATTTTTTCATTTGCCTATCCCATAGTAACCACCATCCCAATCTTTGTTTCTGTGCTGTCTTGTGCTTGATATTATGCATATAGTGGGATAATCCAATATTTGCCCTTTTTTGATTATCTCATTTCACTCAACATAATATCCTCAAGCTATCTAAACACTGTCATTGACACAAAAGTTCCTTCTTTTAAAAGGCCCAATGATATATATACACATTTTTTTATCATTTGTCCTTCAGCGAGGCACTTCCTTATGTCGGCTCTACAAAGAACATAGGAATTGTAATGTCACTTTGACATCATGATTTCAATTATTTTGAATAAATACCCAGATGTCAGAATGCTAAACCAGACGACAGGAACTTCTTCTCTGTGGAATATCTATAATGTCTTCCAAAATCTGTATCCCCAGCAACACCCTATAGGGGCCTATTGCTCCATGTCCTTTCCACCCTTGTTGTCTTTGGTAATTGCTAATGTCCACTGTGATGTAAGGTATGTGCTGTAACACATTGTGGTTTTCCTTATGTTGCTTCACATCATCATTAAGGTTGAACATGCTTCTGTTGGCCAAGTGACAATATGTGTATATTTTTTAGGGAAATTTCTCTACTCGTTTTTTTTTTTCTTTAATCTACTTTTCAGTGGGGCTACTAGCTTTTTGTCTCACAGAATATTTTGTGCTGTTGTGTTGTAGGAGTTTATTTCTCTCTGCTTACAAGTTTAGTTTCTCCCATTTGATTTGGATCTCATATTTTAATATATTTTACAAAATTTCCTTCCTTTTAATAGTTTCACTTAACTCATGCATTAAGAAATTGATGAGTAATGGTCAGAAGTTAATACTAAATTAGGTTCTATGCTATGGTATTTTGATCCAAATTATTATTTGTTATCATACATTAAGAGCAAAGTAATGGTGCTTAGTAATTTCCCTCAGAAGTGTCCTAGTATTTCTATTCATGTAATGTCTGCAAATGATTCTTTCTGCTTTGAAATAATGTTGAATCAGTTTTACATTCAGTAAACCCAGCTTGTATACGGGACAATATCTTTTAGTATTAAATTATAATTAGTTTTTTAAGATCTTAAAGCTTCATTCATACTGATATTGTATTTTACAGTCAATATCTAGAAACAAAAATGGAAATATGTTAAGATGAAATTTATTAGTCAAGGATTTAGTTCAGTGGCACCATGCCTACCTTGTGAATGCAATGACCGGAGTTTCATCCCCAGAATTGGAAGAGAGAGGGAGGGGGAGGGGAGGGGAGGGGGAGAGGGAGAGATTAAAATTTATTTTAAAATCTCAATGATGTAATGGAAATGACATGATATCAAAACCAACTGCAGGTCTGGATTTTTTTTTTTTTTGAGACAGGGTCTCGCTTTGTAGTTCAGGCTGGCCCTGAGCTCACTATGTAGCCTAGGCAAGCCTCGAACTCAACAATCCTCCTGTCTCTGCCTCCCAAGTGCTGGAATTACAGGCATGAGCCACCACACCCAGCACTGTTGTATGTGATTACCAGGATCGAACTAAGGACCTTGCACTTGCTAGGCAGGTGGTGGAAACACTGAGCTAAATCTCCGGCCCTGAAATTTTGTGGTGTTTGTTTGTTTGTAGTAGCAAAGATTGAACTCAGGACCTTGTGCCTGCAAGGCAGATGTAGCATCACTGAGCTTCATCTCCAGCCTCTTGGATAATTTCCACACACATAATTTGTTACACAGCAGTTAAGACACAGGCTTTCCCAAAAGGCTCCATAGATTCAAGTCTGCTATCTGCTTATGTGTAATGTGTAAATTTTTAAAATGTCTTTTTTTATTAATAGTGTATGTTTCTGGTACATGATATTTATAACCACCTGATAGGACTGGTCCATTCACATATCATATCTTGGTCATGTTTACTCCTTTCCTCCTGTGCCTTCTCCTTCAACCTTTCTCCAGATCCTCTTTCAGTCTCCAAGAAGTCCATCTCCTTGTTTCCTATCCTCTCTTTTTTATTTTCTTCTCTGAATCATTTAGATTTTGGTCCTAACAATAAAAGAAACTGTGTGATATTTAGGTCTTTTCCCCTGACTTATTTCATTTAGTATCTTGACTTCCATCCATTTTCCTACATCTAATTCACATTTATCATTATTTATGTCTGAGAAATGCTCCGTTGAATACACTTTATCCATTAGTCTGTTGATGGGATACCAGCTGCTGCCATAATTTAGCAGCTGTGAGTTGTGTTACTATAATCATGGTTTTGCATGTTTCACCGTAGTATGATGACTTTAACTCTTTCTAGAAGTTACTCAAAAGTAGAGTGTGGATTTAGAGAAATCCTCAACCTCTTTATTTCTAAATTCTTGTTTGTCTTTTCAGGAAAATAATACCAGTGATATGTCATAAAATTGTGCATATCAAGTAAATTATCACATATATGGCATTATGGTCATGAGTCATGTACTGTAATTGATACTTAAAGGCTATACATTCAATTTTAGGGACCTGCTTAACAAAGCAAAATTTGCATAAATATTTCACATGGAGAATATTGGATTTCACTTGACATGATCAGTGTGACATCCATCTCATTTTCTCTATAGGATATCCTGGACTAAAGATGAGTGACAGTCACCAGGAACAGGAAAACTCACATTCAGGCTTTTTTTGTTTGTTTTTTGAGACAGGGTCTCACTTTGTAGGTCAGACTGGCCCTGAGCTCACTATGTAGTCCAGGCAAGCCTGGAACTCAGCAATCCTCCTGTCTCTGCCTCCTGAGTGCTGAGATGACAGGCGTGAGCCACCACGCCCGCACTGTGGTATGTGGTATTGATTGCTGGTGGGCGTGAGTCTCCACACCCAGCATTGTATGTGGTTACCAGGGATTGAACTCAGGACCTTAAGCTTGCGAGGCAGGCGCCGGAACCACTGAGCTAACCCTCCGGCCCCCACATTCAGGCTTTTGCATAGGAATGGTTGTGTCTCTGGTTATGATTGGAATCTGGGGCATTTTTCTTCTCTTAACCGTTCTTACCCCCTTCCATAGATGGGTGCAATGTGCGGTTGGCCAATTTGATTCTCAAGAACTGGATTATAACTATGTCTTGTTTATTCTTTTTTAGTGTCTTTATAATGCACCAGTGTCCCAAGCACCACAACACTACTAGATTTTAAGATGAAGGGTTTCATCGTGAATTTTGGATGTAAGTTTTCCTCATCCTCACAGTTATCAGGTATGTCCTCTGGCAGCACTTGTGTGCTGAGGTTCTTGAGCTCCAGGAACTCCAGATATGTAGCATTTAAAACAAATTCTTCCAATTACAGTGAGTTGCCCATTTTAACTGTTGAAATCTATTGTTTGCATGATTTTTCCTATATTTAAGACTGACAAAAAGATCAGTGAAGTTATCATAAATCAAAAAAGGTATTAATCCGCTGGAGCCCATGATCAAATTAGAGCTTAAACATATACAACATTGTCACTACTTTGGGAAGTCTCTTACTGGAAATCATCATTGTCATCGTGGCTCAACGTGCTCCACCTGTATAGGCACAAGTGGCAAGTGACACACTTTCTCAGTTCCAGGATTTCTCCTAGATGTATGTTGTGACTTCCTATAATGACATGTATGTGTGAGGAATGAATGAGTTATCAGGGCTAGTAAGGGCACAGCTCAGCAGAATTTTATAAAGAGAATTAGTCTCTTTGTGTAACTGATCAAGAAATGAAATACTAATGCCGTGGTGGCTCACGCCTGTAATCCCAGCACTCGGGAGGCAGAGACAGGAGGATTGCTGAGTTCGCGGTGGCTTGCCTGGGCACCACAGTGAGCTCAGTGCCAGCCTGAACTACAAAGCAAGACCCTGTCTCAAAAGCAAAAAAAAAAAAAAAAAAAAAAGAAATGAAATACTGCAATTTACTTGCAAATTTCTTCTACCTCTTAGGCTATATTTATTTTGAGATATTAATAGGAGTGAAATACTTAAATATAGGCTTGTATCTGCTTTGCTATTTAAGACACTATATCCATACTTGGAACTTCGTTTAAAGTGACTTGTTAAATTCATATTTGTCATTTATATTCATTTTATAAGTTTTGGAAACTTGTCATTATTAAATATGATTAGTTAGTGATACTGTATTGTATTTTATCACATGAATATTAATTATCTGGATTTTTATTTGTTAAGGGGACTTGGTTTTGAGTTTTGGACTATAGTAAGGAATGAATGGAGCTGTTACATACAGAGTGTAGCTTGTTCTGTGAAACATACATGATTTTCTGCTGAGTTAAGACATGGCAATGAAATTACTATAACATAAACTTACATTTAAAAATTGTATTAGTGTATGTTTGCAAAATATAATGAAAACTTCTGGTGTGAGGAACTGGTACATGTATATATCACATCTTAATTCTATCTAGTTTTCCCCATCTCTTCTTCAAACACCTCAATTGCAAAATAGCATTGTGAGCTGGGCGTGGTGCCTCACGCCTGTCATCCCAGCACTCGGGAGGCAGAGACAGGAGGATTGCTGAGTTCGAGGCTTGCCTGGGCTACATAGTGAGCTCAGGGCCAGCCTGAACTACAAAGTGAGACCCTGTCTCAAAAAGAAAAAAAAAATAGCATTGTGAAATAAAAAATATTCAAAGGGAAAAGATTAGGGTAAGTAATGAGGGGAAAGAAAATATATGCTTTAAAAGGAAACAAAGCATATGTATATTGGGGTGAGGGGGTTGTAGAATGGGTAGGGGAGTGGGAAAAAATGAGAATTAAATTGTGTTATATACTGGTACAAATTCTCAATATTGAGTGTGATCATGGTGTATATAAAATGTACCAATAAAAATTCAATTAAAGGGCCAGAGCGTTAGCTCAGTGGTTCTGGCGCCTGCCTCACAAGCACAAGGTCCTGAGTTCGATCCCCGGTGACCACATACAATGCTGGGTGTGGAGACTCACGCCCACCAACAATCAATACCGCATACCACAGTGCCGGGGTGGTGGCTCACACCTGTAATCCCAGCACTCGGGAGGCAGAGACAGGAGGATTGCTGAGTTCGAGGCTTGCCTGGGCTACGTAGTGAGCTCAGTGCCAGCCTGAACTACAAAGCGAGACCCTATCTCAAAAAAAAAAAAATTCAATTAAAAAATCCCCATCTCATCTCCATAAAGTCTATCATTCTGTTTACTATCATCTTTTATTTTGCTCTTTAAATTATTGGTAGCTATTGTTTCTCATTTAACAGAAGCCATATATTAAATTCTTTATCTGATTTATTTCACTTAGCATATGTTGAGTTGCATCTATTTTCCTATAAATTACTAAAATTTAGCCTATTAACTGTTGAGTAATAATACTGTTCTGCATATATAACCTATTTTATTATTCATTTATCTGTTAGATATGTAAGATTTCCATAATCTCATGACTGTGAAGTGTGCTACTGCAAACATGGATATGAATGTGTCATTGTAATATGATGACTTTAGTTCTTCTGGAAAGAAACAGATAGGTCAAACAAAAGTATACATAGGTCAATTTGTTTTTTTGAAGAATTACCATACTGATTTGGTAGTGTTTGTTCTTGTACACATTCCCAACAATGTACAAGATTTTTACTCCACAATCTGACCAGTATTTCTTATTCTTTGAGTTCTTGGTAGCCACTCTTTCTTTCAGAAAGTAAAATGGAATCTCAGTGTTGTTGCCATTTTCTCAAACAGCCAAAAATGCTGAACATTTTTTAAAATGTAGTTTTTGGCTATTAATACCTGTTCTTTTGAGAAGTATTTAGTAATTTCATTTACTCACTTCTTCTGTGGGGTTTTACTTTTGATGGTCTACATTTTTTGAATTTGCTTGTTTTTTGTTTGTTTTGCTGTACCAAGAATGGAACTCAGGCCCTTGTGCTTGCAAGTTAGGGGCACCACTGAGCCAAATCCCCAGCCCCTCACTCACATTTTAGGTAAGTTCTTTGTCTAAAGAATGGCCAGTCAAATTTTATTACTATTATGTAGGTCACCTTTGCACTCTGTCTTTTGTTTCCATTGCTGTGTAAAAGCTTATTACTTTTATATAATTGTTTGTTGATTGTTGGGATTGTTTCTTGTTCAGCTAGTGTTCTACTCAGAAAGTTCTCTTCTATGCTTCTAAGATTCTTACATATTTTAAATTTCAGCAAATTTAGTTTTTCTGTTTCAGTATGTAGATAACCATTTTCCCCATCATCAATTGTTATAGTGGCTATGTTTTGCTAGTGTATGTTTTCAGCCCCTTTTGTCACAGATCAGATGTAAATGTACCTGTGGATACTTCTGGCATGCTCAGTTCTATTCCACTGACCCATGTCTGCCTCTGTGTAATACCATGGTGCTTTTGTTGCAGTAACCCTGCAAATGTGACTTAATGTGTAATATTGTGATGCATCTTTTTTTGGCTATTGTTGTTCAGTATTGTGTTGGTTATTCTGAATCACTTCTTGTGTATAAATTTTATTATTTTTTCTAGCTCTCTGAAGAGAGTTGCTAATATTTTGATTAGAATTTCATTTTATCTGTCATTTTAAATGTCAATTTCATTTTAAAATGTCATTTTTAATGTCACTGCCAATATATTGGTAATACGAATATTTTGGTAATATTGGTACTGCTTATCTAGGAACACGAGATTTCTTTTCATTCTTGGAAGGCAACTATGCTTACCACTGTACCATCAATGCTTTCTTTCCATTCTTGAAGATAAGACAGATGTAAATCATATACTTAATAATACCCTAACTGACATTACAACTTGAAGATGAATCCAATAGCTTCCCAATGACTCAAAGAAAAAAGAAAAAAAGAGAGAAACATAAATCAGAATAAAAAGAAAGAAGAAAAGTTTGGAAAATGATTCAAACAGGGTAAACAATTTATTCACTCACTGTTTGGGAAATAATTCAATATTAAAGTACAAGAGGCATATGAAACTCCAAATACCCACAACTAACAAGGATCTCTCCATGAAAAATAGTGATTAAAATTTCAGAAATTCAGTAATAAGAAAGAATAATAAAACAGGAAAAACAAAAAAGAATGTGTAAATTTAAGTTATCAGAAATATGCCAATTTCTTAGCATGAACTTTAAAAAGATTAGCCTTCTGGGCTGGAGATTTAGCTCAGTGGTTCCAGCACCTGCTTTGCAAGCGCAAGGTCCTGAGTTCGATACCCAGTCACAACATACAATGCTGGGTGTGGTGACTCACGCTCACCAGCAATCAATAATACCATATAATACAGTGCCAGGCGTGGTGGCTCACGCCTGTCATCCCAGCACTCAGGAGGCAGAGACAGGAGGATTGCTGAGTTCGAGGTTTGCCTGGGCTCCATGGTGAGCTCAGGGCCAGCCTGAACTACAAAGTGAGACCCTGTCTCAAAAAAAAAAAAAAAAGAATTAGCCTTCAAAGTTGATAGAAAAATGAAGACTTTTCATGACAAAGCAATTCCACAGAAATACATGACCACTAAACCAGCACTGCAAAAATATTTAAGGGTAATATAAACAGAATCATAGATGCTGAGATCACCAAAGACCCAGAGAAAATACACATCTAACTCAGAGAACATATAAAGAAGTGAAAAACCAGTACTGAAAAAATAAAACCCAATGATTCAGTAAATAGCTCACAACAATAACTCTCAATGTCAATGGGTCTTAACCCCCAAATAAAAATATACAAGATGGAATACCAGTTCCCAAAACCCCAGCCATATATTGTCTACAGTAGACAAACTTCAGCCAAAAGTAAGTGCACAGACTGAAAAATTAAAGGATGGAAAACAGTCAATGCAACCAGATCCTCGCAGATTTTTATTTTCAGACCCACCAGATTCAAGTTAAAACTGATCAGAACAGAAAAAAAAATGGCCATTTACTAAACAGGAAGAGATAGCAAGTATAAATATCTATGCACAACCTTTGAAGAACTTCACAAAACAAGAAACACCGGACACACACACACACATACACACAAACAGATAAAAATGAATACAGTCATAGGAAGAAACTTCAGCATCTCATTCTCACAAGGAGACAGGACAACCAGAGGAAGTGTATAGTTCTGAATGCATATTAAAAGAATAGTGATCCCGAGTAAATTATCTAATGATATATCTCAAAGTCCTAGAAAAACAATAAACAAAATACAATATAGTACAAGATTATAAAGATTAGAGTGGAAAATAATGAAATTCAGACTAAAGAACAATACAAAGAATGAATGAATTCTTGATCCTTTAGTTGGTTCTTTGAACAACAAATTGAAGAAAGGATATATGAAAACTTGAATAGACCCATAAAAGACAATAAAATACACACAACAATAAAACCATATGAATTAAAGTATGCTCTGAACCTAATGGATTCACCATAGAATCCTACCAGAATTTCAGGAAAGCTTAATATGAATGCAGCGCAGTATCTTTTATGAAATTCAAGAGAAAAGAATGCTACAAAACTTATTCTGGAAGCTAGCATTACCCTAATACACAAACTAGAGAAAGTTTTTTGTTGTTTTATTTTTGTAAATAGAAAGCTATTCAATGAACACAGATCCAAAAACCTAGAATGCAACAATGGTAAACAGAACCCAACAATTCATTAAAAAGTTCATACATCATGACTAAGTGGGCTTTATCCCAGGGACAAAAGGATGGATCAATATGCATAAATCAACAAATATATCACATAAGCAGAAGGAAACAGCTAACAAAAATCAAATGCCCCTCTCAGTAGGTTCAGAAAAATCCTCTGACACAACCCAATATCCATTCATGATTTTTAAAATGATGAAAATCAGATATCAAAGAATTTTATCTTAAACTGATCAGTAATTTGTCAGACTCACTGCCAGTATAATGATAAATAGGGAAAATAGAAAGTAAAGGTTGTGCATTCTCAACCACTCCTGTTCAATATGATGCTCAAAATTTTAGCCAGACTATTCAGGTCAAAGAAAGAAATAAATGGGATATGAGTAAGAGTGGAAGAAGTCAAGCAATCTGTTTTTGTAGATGACAGAATTCTTTAGAAATCAGACTGTACAAAGTCCAGAAGACTCTTAGAACTAATAAAAATGCAGGAATGTAGCAGGATGCAAAATAATATAAAAATTACAGAAACATTCCTTTATACCAAGAATGGATCCCACTAAAGAAACCAGAAAAACAAAAAACGAAAAACAAAAAAAACCCTCATTTATGGTAGCTTCAAATGAAATTAACCTAACCAAGGAATGGAAAGACCTGTATAGTGACAATTATAGTACTCATAAAAGAGACTGAGGAAATTAATGTTCCACTGCTTAGATACCACCAAAAAATTTTCCAAAACATTTGTACCCATTTTACATGGAAAGTTGTTTTATTCATGTTTTCACCAAAGATGATTCTCATCTTAGCATTCTGGATGATGTTGATAATACAAGGTAGTGGTTTTTCCTTTCTTCAAGTTTTCCTGTTCAACAGAGATATTATTTTTAATATATTTATTATCAACTGAATTTTTTTGAAATTTCAGCTGCAGTATTTCTCATCTTTAATTCTCTTGTGTAATGTGTAAATGTATTTCATGATGAATGTATGTTTCTTCCATCTCTCCTTACACTTATCTGTTATCTCCCTCTATTTCTTTGAATGTTTTTAATTAAAATAATTCTTAATTTTAATGTCATTTTTTCCATATCTAGTGGATTTCACAAACAATAATTTTTCTTAGACCACAGAAAGTTTTTGCTACCACATATATCTACAGTTGAAATTTATTTAGAATTTACAGTATCAGGTCAATAATGATTGTGGCTTTCCTTGTCATAGGTATGACTAAAGTAATTTCAGGTTTTACTGAAAATTCTGTAATTTTCTTTCTGTATGTCCTTATTTATTACTTCTCCAGGTTAACATCATCTCATCCACAGTGGTGACTTACACCGAAATAGCCTGAGAATTCCCTTCAACTCCTCTTGATTTATGAAACTTGAAATCCCACAAGAGTTCATCTCTAAAATTATTTTTTGGTGTTAAATCTCTACAATACACTTTGCTTAGAAAAATAATTGCCAGTAATAATTTTTTTTTTTTTTTTTTTTTTTTTTTTTTTTTTTGCTTTTTGGAGACAGGGTCTCGCTTTATAGTTCAGGCTGGCCCTGAGCTCACTATGGTGCCCAGGCAAGCCGCCGCGAACTCAGCAATCCTCCCGTCTCTGCCTCCCGAGTGCTGGGATTACAGGCGTGAGCCACCACGCCCAGCATTATGTGTGGTAACCGGGGATCGAACTCAGGTCCTTTCGCTTGCGAGGCAGGCGCCGGAACCACTGAGCTAACCCTCCGGCCTGCCAGTAATAATTTAAAGGAAACTTTAGAAAAACAAAATAGCACCCATGTATTTGGCAACAGGAGTGATCTTTTTGTCACAGACTGTGGTTGGAATCCTGGGCAATTTTTTTCTGCTTTGCTATTATTTGTTCTTTTACCAGACTAAAAGTAGGTTAAGATTAATAGACTTCATTCTCAAACACATACCTATAGCCAACTCTTTATTTATTATTTCTAAGATACTTCCTCAGGCAATGGTAGCTTTTGGATTGAAATACTCCAACGATTTTGTCTGCAGACTTATCTTGTATGTTGAGAGAGTGAGCAGGGGTGTGTCAGTCAGTAACATCTGTCTCTTGAGTATCTTCCAGACCATCATGATCAGCCCTATGAACTCGGGTTGGAAAAAAATTAAAGTAAAAGCTGCAGAATATATTGGCTTCTCCATTTGCCTCTGCTGGTTTCTACACGTAGTGCTAAATTTAATTTTTCCTTTCTATGTATTCTATGTGTCTAGAAAATGGTATAGCAGAAACATCACAAAGAGATATGGGATTCTGCTCTGTTATAGATCATGGGACAATCCTGGGCTTAGTCTATATTGCTTTGGTAACATTTCCTGAAATTACTGTTTCAGGGCTCATGATCTGTGCAAGTAGCTTCATGATCTTTACTCTATATCAACACAAGCAGCAGGTCCAATACATTCACAGGACAAATGTTTTCTCCAAATCCCCTGAATCCAGAGCCACCAAAAACATCCTTCTTCTGGTGGGCACTTTTCTTTTTACACCATGTCCTCCACTTTGAATATTCTTGTTGCTCTTTTTCCTGAGGTATGTTGGTGGTTCTTGAGCATTTCTAATGTAATTCTGTGTGTTTTCCAACGGTCAGCCCCTTCCTGGTAATGAGCTGGGATTCTTCCAGGTTCTCCATTGTTTGGAAAAGGAATACAATGCACTCCTCTCCTATAATAAATAAATTGTATGTCTCCTATAATAAATAAATTGTGTCTTGTCCTGGGTTAGTACTTTTGTAGTTATTTCTCGTTTCACTCTAAGGCATGACACAGAGGCAAGCAGAAGCCTCCCATTGTTCCTAGGCAGACTAATGGGCATTTGGAGTGACTGAACGCAGGACCAGGGCGGGACTGGAGTAAGCAAATTACATTGCTAAATTCTGGTCCACTGTCTATTCACGTCAGTCTGAACTGAGTGTTGCTTGAGTCAAATTAAGTGCATTTCGTTCTAGCAGTTTTGCTGTTAATGAGAATACTTTGCTAAATTCCTTGGTGGAGGAAACATTTTCTGAGCAAATACAGTGAAGGGATAGGTGCCAAACATTGTTCATGGACAATTCTCTCTGGGTTCTCTGTACCTTAGAAGATTTAGGCACTGTTTTTACCATGTAGCTCATTTTCATGGTTGTTTACAGTATTCAAGGTATTTGGATATTATAGATAATGTCAGTGTCCAGCACAGAAAACATATTGGCTGACTCTCTGGGTAATTAAGACCACAGCAGTGTAAGAGCAGATAACAACAGGAGAATTTTGGTGAGCTGCAGAAAATTTCATGCCTCAGAAATCTTCAGGCCCTCAGCCGACATCAGCAGAAGTCCTAAAAGTGAAGAAGACAACCTTCTAAACGGTTGCATGGGTCATGTAAGGGCTGTGGTGACCAAACCACACTCCCGCCTCCGCAAATGATGGTGGTTAATATTTTGAGTAACTCATTTTTAAAAAAACATCTTGACCATAATAGGATGACTAATTCTTATAAGTTTTTACCCTCACAGTAACCTTTCCATGGATACCATTCCCTTTGATGTCTTACTACCTAATGAGCCGTCTGCTTTGGTCAGACATGTGACAGTGCCCAGGTGCTGGGTCTCCAGGAAAAACAAATACAGCATCTGGGTCTATCTGGGTCACTGTGCTCCAAAGCTGCAGGCTTCAAAGTTCAGAATAAGAATTTTGTTGAGAATGAATGGAGAGATTAATGTGGTATGCAGAAATCAGGACAGCATCGATACCAATTATCTTCACACAACTACAGAAAACAAGTCTCCCGGAGAAGACAGAGCCTGCGGCCCTGGGGGCACATGCTCCTCCATGCTGATGATTATGACCACAGGACTCTTTCTAGACCTTTATTTCTCTGTGAAAAGGGGAGAAAAGGAATAAAATAAAAACGGCACAATTGACACAAAAAAAACCACTGGGGGAAAGAGGGTGGAGAGGGAGTAATAAGAAGGCAGAGGGGTCCCCATTACAGCAGCAGGAACCAGTGACCTGTGATGTACACCTCTCCCCACCACAGCAGGGACAGCCCCTTGCTCCCAGGGTCGCTGCCCTGCCCCACGTTGCGCTCCCCCAGACCCTCTGGAGGTGGACAGTGAGAGGTCTTCTGAGGCCGGGGAGAGAAAGAACCGTGCTGGGGAAAGGGCCTGGGATCAGACCATGCACAGGAAGTGGCAGTCCGCAGCCCCCACTGCACCCCACAGGAGGTGTCCCTGCTGGAGGTGGGGGTTGGAGGGCAGACCTTGAGGCCGGTGTTGGTTTCTCATTCAGCATCAGGCGAGAGACAGAACTGGAGAGAGAGGAATTGGCCAGACTTAGAACCACAGCTCCCTCTAACACAGCTGCAAGGCGCTACTCCCATCCCAGCAGCCCAAGCCCCACTGCAGACCACCTTCCTATGGAGGCCCTAAGCGCTCCAGACCTTACCGGTCAGAGCCTCCTGGGCAAAGTACTTCACATCCACGTCCTGGTCCTGGGTCAGCTTCTCCAGGATGGGCTTGACTTCACTCTGGAGAGTGCTGGATGGAGAAAAGGAAAAGAGAGAGTGAGTCAGGCTGCACCAGGGGCCACAGGTGGGCAGAGGGCTCCCTGAGCAAGAAGCGGCATACAGAAAGATGCTCAGCACAAGTGAGGGGAGCCTCCAGAGCCCAGGACAGATGGATGGACACAGACACACCCCTGAATTACAAGTCCTCGAGGCCTGCAGTACTATTACGTTGAAGGGGGTCACTCTGACCAAGAGGTATCTCTGTGGTCCACACAGTGGTGGTCAGAGCAGTCCAGGACAGCAAACCATGCAAGAGGCTGGAAGCTGCAGGTCTGAGGGTGAGCAATGGAGGGTTCTTGCTGACTGATCGAGGAGTTACTGAGCTACCTGTGTGCCAGAGTTTATCACGCCAATTCCTGCTCCTGTCGGGACAAGGCCAGGTGAGAGGCACTGCCCAGACCAGTGCCAGGTCAGGGGCCAGCCCTGCAGGGGACCAGAGGAGGTATCTACCCTAACCAATCTCACGGGGCCCAAGGAAACTTGCCTGTGCTAACAGGCAACAGTTTCAGGAAACAAAGGAAAATCTGAGGGGCAAAACAGAAGTGTGGGACTGTGGAACTCAGAGAAATGAGCCACATGAGCTCGGCGTACCCCCTTGGGGGTAACAGTTCTCCTTGCCCCACGGAAACACTGCTCACTTTACCATCTCATTTTTTCTGCCTCTTTTTGGACTTGGTGATAATGACACTTTGTTCTCAGATCTGGCCTCTCCCTCAACAGAATGCCTACAAGTCACCATGCTATCACTCAGAGCAGGCATCCCTCCTACTTGCTTGATAGTTTTCCATCATACAAATCAACCCAAGCTCAGTGGCTGTGCACAGGTGTTTGGGTCGTTTCCATCTTATGGGTGCTATGGAGAAAGCTAGGTTGTACTTGTGCAACAGAATAAGCACTCCTCTCTTGTGTACAGACCCACGCGTGTGGGGGCCCACCATTAGCACCCCCACCGCTGGCGGCTCCCCCGGCCTCCTCCTAAGCTCCAGTGGCTGTGCAGCCCTCCTGTCAGCATGTGGCGACGCCTCGCTGACGTGTAACATGTAGTCTTCTGATAGCTGATGGTGCTGAGTCCCTTGTCATCTCTTACTGGCCATGGGAAGAGCCTCTCTTTGAAATTTCTGTTCAAGTGTTTGCTCATTTCTTTCTTGGGATTTGTCTTACTATTTCAGACAAGTATTCTCAAGAGTCCTATATCAGAAGTCCATACCGCAAATGCTCCTTCTAGTCAGTGGCTTGCTATTTTACTATAAAATGTTCCCTTGTCATAAAGAGTTCTTTGTTTTACTGGAGACTACTTTTTCCATCTCTTCCTTTTGCTGCCTACCAAATCTGTGACTACTCAAGTGAGGAAGACTTCTATGTTTTCTTCCAAAAGTCTTCTTTTATCTGGTCTGGCATTTCAACTTAATTTGCTTATGCAATGAGGCAGTTTCTTTACTCCTATTCAGACATCCCAACAATTGAGTCCTTGTTGGAAAATATGAGCTACCAAATTGCAGTGGTGATCTTGGATCCGTCTGGGCACCCTTGACTCGCATCGCAGGTATAGGTGGATTTACTTGTGCTGAAACCTCTGTTTTCATTATGGTGGTGCTATAAGTCTTGGTCTTGGGAGAGCCAGTTGTTCAATTCTAGTCTTTAGGGTTACCTTGTGTCATGGCTTATGTGCGGTCACAGGTGGGGCTTTTTCAGAGTAGACTGGCCCTAGAGTATGTGATGCTGGAACTGACTCATAGTGCAATGCTAGATTCAAGTCTACTAGAATTAAGGGTGTGAGTGCTGCCTGCATTAAGTAGCCTGGACAGGAGATAAGGGACAGAAAGAACTGTGGTCGGCCCTCACTGCTTTGCTGCCTTCTACCCACCATATACTATTTGTCCTCTGTGGTGTCTGTCTGCTGTACCACCTTGCCTTGGAACCAGTCAATTATGGGTTAAAACTTCTATAAACTATGAGCTAAAAAAACCTTTCGTCCTTTAACTTGTAGGTGTACTTTGTCTCAGCAATAAGGAAAGTAACTAAGACATTTTGATTAACTCAGTCTTTGGATTCTCATGTTATTTCCAGAATCCACCAATTTTGCATTAACAAATCTGCTGATATTTAATAGGCTTAAATCAAACTGACAGCAGAATTCAAGAAACTGCCCATACATAGATTCTGTGTACGTTCTACAGAACTTTCTCAAAACAATGCTTTATTATTTTTACCAGAGATGTTATACATCTCTCATTCAATTTATTCCTGGCTATTTGATGTTTCTTACACACACATATATACACATACACACAAAAGCAAGTGTAAGTGTGTATATGTGTGTATGTATATATACACAATATATAATGCACATACACGGTGTTATCCAAATGTACAGTGAATGTGTAAATTAAAAAGCATTACAGTAGGGCCGGAGGATTAGCTCAGTGGTTCCGGCGCCTGCCTCGCAAGCGCAAGGTCCTGAGTTTGATCCCCGGTGACCACATATAATGCTGGGCGTGGAGGCACGCCCACCAACAATCAACACCGCATACCACAATGCCGGACGGGGTGGCTCATGCCTGTAATCCCAGCACTCGGGAGGCAGAGACAGGAGGATTGCTGAGTTCGCAGCGGCTTGCCTGGGCACCATAGTGAGCTCAGGGCCAGCCTGAACTACAAAGCGAGACCCTGTCTCCAAAAAGCAAAAAAAAAAAAAAAAAAACACATTACAGTAAAAGACACACTGCCATCAATCCCTCTTGAAATATTCTCCCGTGTTTTGAAACAGTTTTGAAGACTTCTCTCAGGTCTTTATGAAAAATGATCAAAAACACAGTATATGCTGCTACCAACTACCGTCCAACAGAGAGACAGGTGAGAAACATTACAGGGCACTTTTATCCACCTTGTTCACTGGATCTGGTCCCATGTGACTTCAGCCTCTTTCCCAAATTCAAAATAACAAGAAAGGTAATATTTCTAATCAATTCAGGGCAGTGAGGCAGACACAAAAATGCAACTACAGCTACCCGTGATACAGAACTTTTAGAACTGCTTAAGAAAGTGGCAAGATTGAAGGAATAAGTCTATTTGAAATGAGGAGGAATTTGAGGGGAATTAATGTAAGTGTCTTGCTATAAATTTTGTTTTAAATCTCAGTATTCATAGTATTTCTCAATCACACTGTATATCTATGAAATACTCGCTAATTTCATTTTCTAATGACTTACTGCAAGTTTATAGAACTTCCACCTTCTCTTTTAATTCTATTCTATGGAGCAGGCACGTGAATTTTCAATCTACAGTTCAGAAACAGACACTGTGAAGGAGAAAGTGGAGCCTAGCTATGCAGAGCAAAGAGCAGTGCCAGGCCACAAAGCCTTGGCTGCATCTTCAGAGGTCAAAGAACACAGTCCTGCCCACGCAGGGAGCCCCCGGGCCTCACCTGTTGTCCAGAATAGGGCCTATCTTCTGTAAGGACTTGGCCACATTGAAGCGGACGTTGGCCACTGGGTCCCCAGCCATACGCAGGACTGTGGGCAGCATGTGCTTGGTGGTAATGTCCTGCCCACAGACTTCTGACAGCACCTGGGGGCCGGTGAGTGGTACAGGAGGTGGTTATGCAAAGTTCACACCAAAGGCCTATGCCCGCTTCCTCCCACCAGGCCTCCTGGGTTTCTGGTTCAGGTTAAGCTGGGCAGCACAGGCGGTTCTGGCTCGAGAGGAACCACCCCAATGGCAGTTTATCTCTGGCCGCTCTCAGTGCCCCAACACCATGTCTCCACTCTGGCAAGTCCTGGTCTCTGTCCTCAGACGTACTTTATTCTCTGGGGAGGAGACTTGATTTTAACTCCCAAGAGCCTTGCCTGCAATCCCATGGAAAGAAACTACTAGAACACTTACATTTATTTCTAAAACTCATCCTTTAATTTCTAGCTCTCTGAGTGATTCATGTTAGTAGTATACTGTAATGTATACTGAAAACTGTAATGATAATGAAAGAAGAGATAAATGTACCTCCTCTAAAGAGCTTGACTGTTCTAAGCTTATAACAAAGTTGATCTTCACAACCATGAAGTTTGCTACTCTGACTACCAGCATGAATCTTTTACAGCACAGAAAACCAAGGTATTGAGTGATCAGGTAATTTTTCCATGGTCCACAGTTAATGTGTGGCGAGTCAGAATTTAAAATGAGGTCTGACTCTAGAGCCAAGGTGTAGCCACTCCACCACAGACGAATGTGCTCATCTGTTTAGCAGGGAAGCAGAGGATTCTTCTGGACATAGCTGCTTACACAGATAAAATTTCCCTACCTCGGTCTCCCCTCAACGCAAGTCCCTGCCTGCAGCAGCCCTATGACCTCACTCTTAGGTGCCTCAAGCTGGGGCCTGCATTTCCCCAGGACCTATTTTCTGTACCCTGGTTCCCTGCCATTTCTCATGTCCATGCCAGGTCTCAGCAGAGGCCCCTCCCACCCCTCGCCCAGGTAGCCCAGGCCCCCAAGAGGAAGCTAGGGGGCAGTGGATGCTCACATTGATGCAGAAAAGTGTGGTCATGCGGTGTAGGTAGTTGGGGTCTCCAGACATGGCCAAGACCTTAGGGATGATAGTGGCATGGGCCCACTCCTTCCCAAACTTCTCCACCAACTTCTTCAGGTTGCTGGTGGCTGCCTCGCGGATCGCATAGACTGCAACAAGGTGAGAAAGAGAGAGGGGAGGTGATTTGGGGGTGAAGAGCTGAGGCTGACAGCAGTTAAGAGTCACACTTGCTATCGCTTAAGGAGCAGTGCGTGGCAGGGGCTGCATAGAAGTCAACAAACTCAGCCAAAACAAGACAGCGCTGTGTCCTTTATGTAGTGCCTTCTTTTCACGAGGTATCTTTTTAAGACTGCACTGTCGGCCGCACTGTACAGAAAGGGCCGCAGGTTCTGAGAAGGGATTTGCCCACGCCGATCACTTCGTGCTTAGAATATCACACCGTGCTTGGTAAAGATGAACATTAATCATTGTTTTCCCCTATTTGAGTGAAGACACTGAGCAGTTCTCACAGTGGTCTGGAGATGCTGGGAGGAGAAACCTTGTGCTTCATACAGTAGGTAGGGTTGAAGGGTCACAAGGGACTTTCGCAAGCTTTGATGCAGTACTGTCTGCTTGTGGTCCTCTAACTCACAAGACCAGGCAGCACTGGACGACCTGCTACGGCCCCACCTGGTCTGTACTACTTAGGGCTCTCAACAGCGAGACAGCAGCTCCATGTGGGCAGCCAACAGCAGGGCAAGGGCCGTGGCCCACCCGCTCATCCTTCTTGAGCTGCCCCTCCTGCTGCTGTTCTTCTGCAGGGACTCACCGTGATCCACGAGCCAGGCCATGCACAATGAGTTAAGCTTCTCGTCGAAGAATTCCACTCCCTAGAGGGGAAAGGAAGGTAAAGGATTAAGGAAGAACAGCAGGGAGCGGTTCCTGCGGTCCCAGGAAAGCCACCCCCACCTCAGAGCCCGGGTGGTTCTCAGCCCCACCTTCCCTGCACCCTCTCACTGAACTCCATCTAAGGACCTCTTTCCTGGGTCCCTCCCCCACGCCCCTGGCCCACACACACTTCCTTACTCACCAGCTGTCCAGCCAGCAGGGGCATGTACTCGATGATGGCCAGCCGCACCCGCCACTTGGCATCCTCGGCCAGCTCCACGATGGCAGGGAGGAGTGACTGCGAGAGCTGCCGGATGCCGATCACCTCGTTCACACAATCCAGGTTGGAGATGATGTTCAGCCGGACCTCCGGGCACTGAGGAGGACAGAGGGCATGAGAGGGAGCACTGTGCCCATACCCAGAGTGTGGCGAAGGCAGCTCAACGCCACTGGCTTCACAGCACCACCCCCTTGCAAGGTGCGCCCACAGGCAGCCCTAGCCCGGGGCAGGCCGAGGGCGTGCACAGCATGGGGTACAGATGAAGTAGAGTGCACAGAGTACGTGCTGAGCCACTCTAGGGTGCAGGAATGAATGGAGAAAACACAGTACTGTGAGATGAAGGAAGAGCGTGGACAGGACAGCCCAGCTCTGCTTCCCAAAGGCCAGAAGATAGCCAGAGCCCCCTGGGTGTCCACTTGGGATGACAAATAGCACCTAGCTGCATAGGGTGGCTAAGGCTCTTCAGAGCACAGTAGGGCTGTCATCCCTGACATGTGATGTGACTCCGTGAGCTGGAGCCCCAAGGAGCACACCGCACACACCCAACATCCCACATCCAGCAGGCGCCAGTCCAAATGGTGTCAGCAGAAAGCTTCCTGGCCCAGCCAATGGGTATCTGGGATGATGTTAGCAGACAGGACACATTGTATCCCCAGGAAGCCCAGGCCTACTGTCTGGTGTCCACCCCTGTCCCCCGAGACTCCTCCTTGACCTCTTACCTCATCCTTCAGCTGAGCCAGGAAGAGAGGCAAGAGGTGCTCGATGGTGTTGTCTTTACCCAGGATGGGCGACAGGCCCATGATGACCGAAGCCAGGGCAGACTTGACATGCTGGTTTGCATCTGACACCAGTTCCTGAGAGAAAGGGGGGCCCGGGTCAGGGAACCCTGCAGCAGCAAGCAGTGACCCAGAAGGCCCAAGACAGCTGCTGCTGCCTGCTTTTCTCATTCACGCAGCGGGAAGCGGTACACGGTGGCTCCTAACCTGCCCCGCACCCAAGGTCTGTGCTCAGGAGACTCCACCACCCCCTCCTTTGAGGTCAGGGTCCGCCTGCTGCTGTCCCAGTGCTATGTGGTCTTTCAGGGCTGGGCACCCAGTTGGCCCCTGGCTGTCCCAACACCCAGACACCATCCCTTTTCTCTGGAAGCCTCAGCCTCACTCTGTTCCTCTCAAAAAGCTCCCTGTTACCTTTATGCAGGGCAAGATCTGGGTCATGATCACATTCTCCCGACAATCGGCTGAGAGATTTTCACAGAACTCTGTGGGCGAGGGCAGCAGGGAGGTGAGATGCGATGCCTGGTCCCACTCCAGCCCCCTGGACAACCTCACCTGCCTCTCAAGTTCCAAGCTCCAGCACCCACCTTTGACCTTGTGGGAGGCTGCGGCCCTCACCTCGGCCTCACAGTCCTTCATCAGGTTCTGGAATGCAGGAACCAAGTCTGTCTTGGTGATCTCAGGGCCCACTGCTTTCTGGAGCTGCAGACAAGGACAACACGGATGGGGCGAGTAAGAAGGCCTACAGCCTCTCTGGGCATTAATGAAGCCAAAGAAAAAGGCACCAGAAAGAGGGGTTAGAGCACAGATGAAGGAACCACCCAGAGATCCAAAACCAGCAATGCTTCCTGACTCCAGGCAAGGGTTTCACTCAGCAAGCTTGGCTTCCTCAGAGACAAACAGGACTATGATGGCGTGCGGGTGGGAGTCCTGTTTGCACCACAAATGCCAGCAGCTCTCCTGACTGTCCAGGTTACTCTAGTGTGTTTCCGTTACATGACACAAAAATACTCTAACGATGATGCAGCGGTGAAGCCCGACAGCAGCGCATTCGGGGTCTCGCTGCTCAACACCTAAGCCCTATGCTGCCGTGGTGGAAAAGCCCAGCTTCTGCACGCGGTCTACCCCCCAAAAGGGCTGTGTCCCCATCTGAGGGTCACCAAAAGCCCCTCAAAGACCTACCTCTGTGAACTTATCAGCCACCATGTAGCGGACGCGCCAGGACTTGTCCTCGGCAGCCTGGCGCAGGGTGGGCATCACCAGGGCCTCCAGGTCCTCCTGGGGCAGGAGCTGGGCAATGTTCACACACGCCTCCACTGCCAGCAGCCGCACCGAGTCCTGTGGTGAGGGAAGGGAGGGGAAGCTGACAGGAGCCCCACTGAGCTCTGGGGTCTGTTCCCAGGGCAGGGTGGGGTGGCGGGGCTGCCTCACCTGCTCGTCAGAGGCCAGGTTGGAGAACATGGGGATGATCTCAGTCTTGACGTTGTCCAGCTCCAGCACCTTTGCAAACTCCCCCAGCTTGGAGGCTGCAGCCCGCCGCACCATGGGGGTGTCATCTGAGCACAGGTTCCGGAAGTACCTGGAGTGGGAGAGGGGCTCAGGAGGAGGGGCCTGGGGTCCCCAGGGCACAGTGGAGGGGAGCAGTGAACACTGACTGGCACTCAGAGGCCAGCTCGGGGCGGGAGTCCTGTGCAGGCGATGACCCCCGAGCCCCCTGGGCCTAGGAAGTGGGGCTGACAGCACAGGAGCTGCAGGGCGAGGGAGAGGGCCGAGGGAGGTGACAGAAGTGACCTTGGCTGCTGTGTGTATAACACACATCCAGGCAACAGCGGGGGCTCCACACTACCAGCGTGGCCACATGAAAGACTCAACCAGAATGTCTGAGAGGGCACTTCCATACAGGGCTCCGGCCCAGCGGGCTGAGCACTGCCGCACAGGGGAGGACTCCCTCAGTAGCCAGTGGGGGAAAGAGCATGTGGAAGGAGCAGGGCAGCAGCCGCAGTGTCACAGACCGTGTTCAAGGGCAAGGGCAGGCCCCTCCAGGTGGCGCGGCAGTGGGGAGGAGCTGGGAGCTGCGGGACGCCAGAGGTCCAGGCAGCCCCGGAGGGAGGGGGCTTTGGCCTGCAGACAGGGACAGGACTCACTGTCGAAGCTCTGCCTTCACAGCACTGGACACCCGGGGGTAGCAGACGGAGAAAAGGCCACAGGCCGAGGTGCGGGAGGTAAACCAGTCACCCCCCGCCAGTCGCTTCACTAGTGGCACAAAGTGGGCCTCCAGGTCCGAGGGCGAGTGCTCATGGGAGATGGCCCGCAAGGACTCCACCGCCTTGTCCCGCACCACTGTCTCCTCCACTGTGGCCAGCGATTCCAGGGGGGGCTGTAGTGAGAACACGGGTCACTGGACAGTGTCTTCCCACGACCTCAGCTCTGGAGCCACCTCGAGCCCCTGTGCGCCCACGGCTGAGCCTCCTCTGATCAGCCATCCCGCCCCGCATCCTGTGAGCATCCCTTGGGAGTCTGTGCTGACAGGGCCTTGACAAGCTTCTCTGTCATTCCCTCCCGAGGAGAGGGCCCCACCTGTCCTTGGCTTCTTAGAGCACAATAGTCACCAAGGACCTGGCTGACACCCAGGCACTGGGCGTGGAGCTGGGCCGCTGCCTCACTCCACACTGGAGTGGCTCCCCCTGAACCCTGGAAAGCGGTCCTGCCCTCATTTTAGACAGGAGGACTCTACGCCAAGGGCGGCCATGGTGACTCGCAGAGACCGGGTTCCCACCCGTCTCTCCTTCATCCTCTCTTACACACCAGCTGCCTCAGGATCCCGCCGCCGTGTGTCTCCAGCCACCACCCTGCACACAGGGAAGCACAGGCAGTGGGCTGGGCCTTCCACAAACAGACAGACAGACAGAGGGATGGACAGCAGCTGTGCTACTTCTTAGCCCCGTGACCTTGACAGGCTGCTCACCTCTGGCTACTCTTGGCAGCTCATCTCTTATGAGGCTCCCTGCTCTGACGGGCAGATAGGACAATGACAATCGCAGCAGATACCTACTAACATGCTCACACACCAGTGCTGCACCGTGGGCCCATTGAATCGATGGCCCAAGATTCACAGAAGACACGGAGAGGTCCAGTAACTCTTAGCACACACTTGTCAGCACAGAGCCTCGCCAGGCTCCAAGCCCTCCATGCAGGAGCCAGCTGGGCCCGGTGTTGACAAGTGTGGCCCAGTGAACAGCACAGCCAAGTGCCAGCTCAGTAATGCAGTCCTAACACTGACTCGTGGGGTTACAGCGGTGCCTAAGGCCCATCTGTTCCCATTGGATCCAGCCTCTCCTTCATCCTCTTCCCCTGGCCCTGGTGAGCAGGACCACTAGTCCGATTCCGAGGACGAGGGCGGCGTGAGCCCTCCCTGCTTCCAGACTCACCAGCAGGCAGTGCACATACTCTGGGCCTCCCACCAGGGTGGTGAAGGTTCCCAGCTGTTCCGCCAGTGCCAGGAGGACCTCATCCTCATCGTAGATGGTGTCTGTGGGACCAAGACAGGCTCTGTTACACGTGTCCCACACCAAGGGCGAGCCTGGCCCCTCAGTCACCGGAGCTCAGAGCAGGCAGGCCCTCAGAGGCTCTCTCACAGTCTGCCACACGACCAACCCAGAGATGGAGGTTTGAGTGTGGGGGAGGTGTGGGGTGCAAGGCAGACAACCTCACCTTGCTGAACCCGTTTCTGCTCCTAAAAATGGTGCTAGCTGCTGGTCCCTCCCAGTGAGAAGCAAGAGAACGGGCAGACAGCACAGCATGTGCAAGTGGGAGCTTTCCTGTCTCCTACCCTCAGCACCAATCCCTGTGCCAGGTGCTTCCCTCTGGAATGCCAGGAAACTACCTTCCACCTTTTCAGAGTTGGCTTGGCTACCTCTTGTCAAGGGTGTTCAGGATGCCCCTACCTCCAGGCAGGCCTCTGGCTAGGTCCACTCTTCCTGCACCCTCATGCTACCTCTGTCAACGCCCTTCTCACAGGCTGGCTCTGGAGTAGTTCGTGAAAGAACGAATGTCCTACACTATGCCCAATCCAAAGGCCTTCCCTCCCCAGGGCGGTGAGGACTGCTGGTCTCTGAGAAAACACACCTATCCGTCCCCTGGTGTCCAACTGCATTTAAACCCTCTTGACCTCATCCTTTTGCCACCTGCAAGCCATGGAGAGAAGCCTCAGGGAAAGCACACCAAGGGCCAGTCTCAGACCTGCAGCCTCCAGAACCGCAAACACCAATTTCTGATGTTCAAGACCCCATCTGGGACATACATTATGTTAGAAAACTAATATAATGTGGTGATTTTCTTTTCTGAAATGATTCTGAATGTTCCATAGATGAGAGTTCATAGAAGCTCTTGGTTTGTTTGACATGAAAGACACAGTTGTATCGGTCACTTGCTACTCTGACATTTTCCAATGGCTAGAGCCCAAAGCAGAAAAAGTAGGACATTACTTGGCAGTCCAACAGCTCAAAGAAATCCCTAAATCCTGGGTTCTTTGCCAGTCTCCTGGCTCTCGACCTGCTCTGCCCCCAGCCCCAGTTCTTTCTATCTGGATTATTAACATGATAACGTTACATGTGATTCTGTAAGAAAAATGATAGTTATATGTTAGACGCAATTTTCACACTGAACCTAATATATATTGTAAGATTATTCCTCTCCTGCTCAGCCTACTCTTTGATACAAACTCTGCACATGTGTAAGGTTTGCTCTTCTCCATCTCTCCTCCTCTTACCCTCCAGAAGCCATCTACAGCGGCCCCTGGTCCTTGCCTCGGGGTTCAACCCGTATAGCTCCACCTGGTCTAGCTCCACCTGGTCGTTCAGGTCAAATCTACCTCCGCCTTGGTTCTCCCTGCACATCTCCTGGGAACACTCACTAGTCACTCCTGCCAGTCAGACTCTAGGCTGCCTTCCTTGCAGGACTTGTCCAGAGCACTACTGAATGGTGAACACAAATGGTCCCAAGAACCAGGCTTACCACCTGGGCCTCCCCCAACTCTGAGTCAGGTACTTTGTAGACCCCATCACAGAGAAGGTTACTGAGGAGAAAAGAGAGAGTAAGCTCCCCAGGTTTACCTAGCAAGCTGCTGGCACAGCTGTTTTTTTCAAACTCAGGTCCCTCCAACTGTTTTCTCTCTAAATTTTAAACACATTACGTTCCAGTGAGGCCACACTCCTTGCCCCGGAAGTTGTGCATCTCACCATTCCAAAGCTTTGGAGTCTCTGCAGCAGATCATCTCTAGGTCCAAGTGAGATGACTGGATAACAAATACTTTCACTTGGGACAGAACACCTTAGCCTGCAGCTCTGAGTCTCAGCGGTATGATATGTAAAATATGAGGTGATGATGACAACAGTGGTAAGAGGATTTGATATTAATTACAGCTAGGGTACTGAGTGCTGTACATACAGCACTGTAGACAGCAGACCTAGAAATGGTGTAGCAGCTAACAATCAGGCAGCGCCATATACCACGTGCTGTCATGAGCTCTAACAGGGCTCCCGTTTCACCTGCACGTGTCCCTGTTTACCCAGGAACAGCTAAAAGCAGCGGATGTGAAATACCATGCCCAGTCACATCCTTGGAAAGTAGGAAAGCCTGGATCTGAAGCTGGGCAGTCAGGATCCCAAAGCTGTGCTATTGGTCGTTAACACTGGCAAATCTGAAACCAGAATGACTATATAACTACACCCTTCAGTCAGTGCCTAGTAGTACAAGTCGGGTAAATAAATTACTTCCCTCAGTACCTCTCAGCTTCCTCATCTACAGAACTGAAACAGCATTAGCTGCCTTAGGGGGCTGCTGTTAGGCAGGCGTGGCAAATGGCAATGGGGATGCATGCTCAAGCATATAGGCAGCACTACAGTCTCTTCACAAGAACTAACCAAATCTCATCAACAGTCCAGACACCACCTAGCACACAGAAAGCAATGGAGTGCTAGCAGTTACTACTGACCCTTCATGTCCACATTAATGCCTAAGTGTGAGGATGATTATCTCTATATTACACCAGAAAAAGGTAAGGGATGGTGAAATAAAGAAACTGTCTAAAGTCACCAGCTAACAGCTGAGATTCAAATGGGTTCTGCCAGTATGCAGCAGGCTCCTTCACTAGGTCCTGCCACCGTCACCCAGACCAAAGGTGGCGAACCTATGGCATGCGTGCCACAGTGGGCTGTGCGTATCACTGAAAGTTCACCATCACTGATCCAGATCATTCCTTTGGACAACTACACTCACCTCTCCTGGATTCCTGTGTCACTGCATAGTGCGGGGCAGACACTTAGAATATGATGCCTCTCTCAAATCTGGCAGGAACCGCCCCAATCGACCCCACCACACCTGGACCCAGGGAGTCCACCTCCTTACCTGTTAGGAAGGGCAGGAGCTCGCTTCGGGTCCTTTCAACCCCTAGGGCCAAGGCAATGGTGGACAGCTTCTTGATGCTGTTGAGGCGTAGCTAATGAAAGAATAAGAAAGGAGGGTAGAACATCAGGGACCCCAGACTCAGGAGAGATCCGCAGCTCCAGAAGCAGTCAGGTCAGTACCTGGAAGCCCCGTTACCTCTGTGTGAACATGGTCAGCACTAACTGGGAAAACACCTACCAAGTAATTCTGTGACTCCCTCCAAGTTACCCTTAAACAGCAACAGTGGTAATGCATCAGCAGAAAAACCAGAGCGTCCTCTG
Organism: Thryonomys swinderianus; assembly: GCA_004025085.1. Classification (NCBI taxonomy): domain Eukaryota; kingdom Metazoa; phylum Chordata; class Mammalia; order Rodentia; family Thryonomyidae; genus Thryonomys; species Thryonomys swinderianus. The sequence goes on from PVIC010000404.1 coordinate 124,289, forward strand.
GGTCTTACAGAGCCTGACACCTACTAGGTTGCACTTTCTAAGATCATACTGAGATTCCGCCCCACTTCCCAACACACTGCTCTCTACTTTATCTTTCTCTTGCGCTGAGCATCACCTAACAGCTCTGTACTACTTTTACCACAGAAGCCACATTTGCAGCATGCTCGCTCTGGGATAGGTGCTACAGTAGGCCCTCAAACCCATCATCTTAACTAATCCTCACGGTAACTGTTTAAGGTTGGAGCTACTTTCTGTACTGCTTTACAGAGGGCAACAGGCTCAGGGAGCAATACTTCCTTCTCAGTGTCACAAAGCTAGGATGTCATAGAAAAGGCACTTAAACCCAGGACTACTGGCTAACAATGAGGATGAAAGAATAAACAATATCATGATACTAATGAAAACAAGAGTACCACTATCAGTAGTACTACTGGGATAGTCATGATCACTGTGGGTTGAATACTGGCCCCTCACACTTTTATACATATAGTTTGGTTTTCATTCACAACTCCCACCTCAAGACAGGTCACATAAATCAGAATTTCTCTTCCCAACAGGAACCACAGAACTCTAACTTCCAGCCTTTGTCTTACAGCTGGCCATAATGGAATTTTCTGACCTCCAGTCTGACACTGAACCATAACACACTGTTTCATAATAGGTCCTGTCCCATACCCAGAGGGAGATGCTACACAGAGGTCAAGAAGAACGCTGAAGCAAACAGGCCTTGCTAGGTTTTCTGGCTCAGTCTATTCCCTTCAAGTCACACCCTGTTTGTTCCATTACATTTGGCACAGTTGTCCACGCTTGAGTCATGCCTATGCAAAGAAGCCTGAACAGACCCCCAAAAGGATAAAGTGTGGAAAACTTCTGGACAGCTGAACACACGGGAGTTCCCAGGAGGGAAACTCAACAGAAAGGGTCTGGCAGCTCCATGCCTTCTACTATCCCTTGCCCTGTGCATCTCTTCATATATATCCAGTGAAATATCTTTTATAGTAAACCAGGAATAAGTAGCTCCCTGAGTTTTGTGAGGCATTTGAGCAAATTCATCAAAACTGAGAAGCAGGTTGTGGGAATCCTGAGTTATAGCCAGCTCGTCAGAAGCATGGATAAAACAACCTGGGGCTTACAAATGGCATCTAAAGCCAGCACTAGGGAGACAGTATCTTGGGACTGAGCCCTCAACCTGTGGGGTGACAGTTTTTTGTTAGATATCTGGATTACAGGTCACAAAATTTTCTATTATGGTATAGGTACAGAGGAAAAGCAGGCAGTTTGTTTGCCCAGTAAACAGACTTTAAAAAGAGGATTGGTCCTAGTCTAATTACTGTCCTTTTAAGAGACAGAAATAGAAAAGACATGGAACCAGTGGTTCCAATGGCTGTTTTGCAAGTCAAGGTCCTGAGTTTGATTCCCGGTACAAAAAAATTAGAAATGGAGAGATGAAGAAACTTATAGGAGGCATGGCCAAGGGAAGGAGGAGGGAGATGTCAGAGCAATACATCCACAATCCAAAGAACACCAAGAATTGCCAGCAGCCCCTAAAAGTTAGAACACATCTCCCTCAGAGCCTCCAGAGAAACCAGCCCTGACACACCATGACTTCGAACTTCTGGCCATTAGAACTGTGAAAGGCTAAATATGTAGTTTTCAACCACCTGGTTTCTGGTGATGTGTTGCAGCAGCCCAGAGAAACTAACACAGATAACAAGTCTAACCTGAGATTTCTCCACCCTGTGGAAACTGAGGCTCAGAATGGTAGATACCCATCTAGACTAGCACTGAGAGGGCTGGGGTCCAAAGCCAGCTGCTCTGAGTGCTGGCTGACTGTTGTACCCTCACTTGGGTTCCTCCATCTCCATAGGCACCTTGCCTGCCCAGCACCCAGGCTGTCTCAAGAGCCCAATGAGGTCATGAGCGATGGTGGAGGACAGGAGCTAGAGAGTGTGAGCCTTGATGGGCACACTTCCTGGAAGAAGAAGCAGAACAGGATGGCCCGGGACAAGGTGAAGAACAGGCTCCCTCTGCTTGCCCTTCTCCTGGGCCCCTGCAACTGGGGAAAGTTCTGAACATGACTGATGTCCTACACAAGTAGGGCTCCCTCACTGGGTTTAAGTGTCTCTCTGGGGTCACAGTGTTAACAATCTAAAGAGATGCTACGTGAGACATGCCAAGTCATCAGAGGCTCTCGGATCACTTAAGTAAGCCTCAGGTAGTCTCAAAACTCATCCTGGAAGTAAAAGGACCTCAAGATGAAGTACTCAAAGATCTGCAATTCATTTTCCACCATAAAACAAAAACAGACACAGACCTTCAGAGAGAAAAGCCAAATTTGGCAGACACTCCAGTCAGTGAACTTGGCCATAAGTGTACAGGTGCTCACTGCTCTACACAGAGAGACCGAAGGACAAGTCTCCTGAGGAGCTCCAGGAAAGACCTCTCCTAGATGAAAGGGAGGATGGCAGGAGCCTCTCTGTCCCCCAGTGGCCCAGCTTTTAGTGTGGCTGATGAAAACAGCAAAGATTATGGCAATCTTGTGAGCAGAGGAGACAGGTCAAAGTATGGCATGCTCTCTCACCCAAATCTATGGCATCCTCGAGCTGCTGAATTTGTTGCATGGGGAGAGAGCAATCTTACATGTTTAAATACATCTTGGCTGGATCCTCTGTAGCATTCCTGACAAGCTATGAACATCACCAATTAAAAAATCAAGAAATCTCTCCCCTGATTATGCATAGTCCAGAACACTTTCACCCAGCAACAGTAGTACACGGTCTGGTACGTGGAGACTGAACAATAAAAGCCCCCTTCTTTTCTTTTTTTTTTTTTTTTTTTTTTTTTTTG